>JANSTU010023061.1:0-13189 GCA_027564075.1 Bolitophila hybrida
CTTGTACCGTCTCATCTCGTTCATGACTTGTTCGCGTCGCCCATCCGCAAACATAGTCCGAACGTTCCAAAATCCAATTCGTGTCCGGTGTTTGTACCCAAGGGTCGTCGTAGTTGTTCCAGTCCGCATCCGAGTAGTTTATGATTCGTTAATTAATAGTTGTTTGGCAGAACGTGTTATTTGCCTATTGCTGCCTAGTTTGGAGGTAGGGATGCTACCTTTCCGCTTCCAAACAAGCGGTTTTTATCGGTAGTCCACACTAACAGTTTTTGTCAACTTAGTTTTCAGACGTATATGTGACTGTACAAACTAATTTGACAGTTTCAATTAATTTTGATTGATTATTTTTTTAGTCATATGCCCGTTATAAGTATAGTGCGAAAAAGAAACCAGCGTATGATGTCGATAATCAAAGAGGTGCTGATCATAATAATTTCTTATTTTCTCAGATCGCAATAAAGAATTTTCTCCAAAAAATGCAATTTAATGCGATTTTTAGTTGTGCTCCCATGATTTCTGAAAACTCCAAAAACCAGTTTTTTGGCCCAACAGACAAAATATGTTGATGATTTTGGACCAGGAAGTCTATTTTAAAATGCTCTAGAATTCAAAAAAAATGTGGTAGTTTTGACCTCCAAACAAAGCGTGCTTCAAAACTTCCCCTTCACCTTACCTACCCATATATTGAAATACTTATATACAAATTATGCATTTATCTTAAAATACAGTATTATCATTGTTTCTTGTGATACTGTTTTAATTTTTCTTTTGAATACTTTCGTAATCGTTCTTTTATTTCCTGCGTTTTATAACAACAATCAAAAACCTATCTCAATTTTAATAGCTTAAAGGCGTATATTCATAAATAATTCGTTTTGAATTCCATTAAACGTTCACATTTCCGCTAAGTTTGCCACGTGCGTTTATGTCTTTAAAAGCATTCAGGTAAACTTTAGCGTTACGTTATCTTTCGTCTGCGTGCGTACGTATGTGTGTGCCACGTTCCTTGCGAATCATGTACCGTCAATCAATTAGCGCTATCAATTTGGATAGGCGTGCCGAGGATCACGCGGAAAACACGTCGGAGCCATTTCGAATGTGTTCCCTTTGTTTTGTTTCTGTGTACATGTGTACATGTGCGTTGTGTTTCTTTATTGTATTGAGTTTCAGTTGTTATATGCTTTACGTGATTTGCGTTACCTTATAAGATATATATACGGAGACATATAGTCATTATTCAGGGCACGTCTTCAGTTAAGCTGGCGTAAATAGCTTTTTCTATAGCTAAAGCCTCGTTTCCCAGATGAATTAAAAGCATTAAAAAATCGTCGCTGATTTTGAACAGTGTTTTTTCTTTATTTTCAGTATCTATACAGTTACTCCCAATAGAATGTAAATACTGAGTGAATTTAGTTATTTTACGATAAGCATGCAACAAAAAAAAAACTGTTATATTTATATATATACGTATTATGGTAGTTATAGTAGTATCACCAGTGCGACATACAAAATCAACGTTCCAATAGAATATATAGGTATAGTATAAAAATTTTTGTAAAATAATATTAAAAATTAATTTGTTGGACTTTTTAAATATGTTATTCATAGTTTCTTGTGCATCATCTCCTACAAGTACAGTTAGTAAAAATCACATTCATTTTTCTACATATTGGATAAATGATGATTGGAAAATATTATTTTTAAAATCCTTATGTCTGCTGTATTTTAGGTTAAATTTGTATCCAAAATTGTTTCGTGCGCAATGACTCGGCCCCACTTGAATGGTGAGTAATGGGTTAACGAGGCACTGAACGCACTACTATATCTAGCTTGTAAGAAAATGAAACATGGAATTAGAATTTAAGTGGGGGAAATGGAATGAAGATGGATGGACTGTGCGTGTGATAGTGATTGGTAAAGGGAACCGTGTTGAAGAAGGACGGGTCAGCGGAATCGCATCGAACTGGAGCTCATCAGAAAGCCACGTGTAAACCACACCGAAGTACCCCGAAGCCATCAGCAGCCATTGGCAAGCCAGAAGGGCAGAGCCGCATCCTCCGTGGTGCTAGCACACCCCCACTGCATCGCACAGCACGAGAGCCACGTGCGGCCCCCATCACAAAGCAGGCCCGAGAGCCACGTGCGGCCCCCACAGAGACACAGCACGCCCGAGAGCCACGTGCGGCCACCACGGAAGACAACTTTGGAAAAAGTCTAGTATGTAAGTAGTTTTTAAGAATTTGTATAGATCTAAGGTTAGAATTAGGATACATTTGAATATTAAAAGGCAAATTGTGAATTAGAATCTAAGCCTTTGTCATGATTTAATCTTCCTGCGAATCTGTTCCCAACCCCACGCTCGCGGGGTCCAGTAGCTCTCTTCAGCAAGGCCAGGCAACCGCTGTGCTCACCAGCAACAAACTCTCTGTGACCAAAACTACTCAACAGATCTTTATGAAACTTTGCTGGCTTATTTAATAGCAAAAAAAACATCTTTACTTTTTGTGAAAATCGATTTTTTAACTTTGACTGTCCGCCATTTTGTCAAAAATGCATATTTATTTAAATCCAATGATCAAACATTAGTTTAAATTGTTATTTAACGAAATCCATTTTGGTCACAAAAAAAGGAAACACAATATTTTATTTTATTTTAAATATTTAAATAAAAAAACTAAAAGGTGTTCAATGTATTTACTTTAAGATGATATATTGATCGTTTAAAAAAACTTAATTCTCTTCGTAATAAAAAAAAATCATAAAATGACCTATTTTTTGTGCTGCAAGTGGAAGTAACTCCTTAAGTCGCCTTAAGCGGTTTTGCCTTGTCACCAAAGAATTTTTTGTTATGTTTTGTATAGAAAATTATATTTTTTTGAATTGGTAAATTAAATTTAATTAAATACAAAATACAAAAATCAGCCTATTTTATTGTCAGGACGTCGATAAGTTTAAAATTGAATAATGCGTCAAAACCCTATAGCCTATATTGACTATTGATTATTTTTTAAACACATTTTTGTCACCAATATTTCAGTCCATATAAAAAAACACACCATATTTGTTGCGGTGTCATAAACTGACAGAAATATTATGTACTTAATGGTTTTAGTCTCCATGAAAAATAGTATATGTTAACGCCATTTTAGGAAGAATGTAGCCATCCATATTAGGAACACATGCGAATAACTACACGTTCAAAGTGGTGATAAATGGCCTCTCGTTGTGGGCACATTGGGCACAGCAGCAACAAATATATTATATAAAATACCATTTTTGACGAGGGTGCATTATATACAATACAATACATACATAGTACAATGGTTATACAGTGTTCAAACAAAGAAATGTTCTTCAGAAGCGTGCAAGCAGTGTAAAACAAATTGAGGTTACATTTCCCGGAAGTAACCCGGTAAGCGCATGTAGAATTAGCGTAGAAAACTTCATTTCGAACATGAACAACATCTGGTTTAGCAAATAAAAAAACACCGTATTATTTTGTACTTCGGGCGTATTGTGGCATCAGGCGCATTTCCCTGGAAATTACAAAATGGAAAGTCTTAAGTTTAAATACTTTTATGACGACATAGTGTATTTGCACACAATGTCGTCTAAATGCTTTTCATTTAAAATTCTTGCGTTCAATACACTTTCTTGCAAATAAAAGGTTTGTTTGCTTTGAGACTTTGTCGCACACACTACCGCACAGAATTCACTGTAAATAGCGTTATACCCTTAGATGAAATAATAATATATATACATAAACACAGACTTACACATACCTTCAATGAAAAAGAGGAAAGTGGGTTTTTGCAACTGTGTTTAACACTTCTCTGGCGACATTGTTTGGGTGCATATTATATGTATAAGGTATATTGTATATCGTATATGTATAAATAGTAGGTACAAGAAAAACGGCGTTTGCATATACTTGACACAGTTTTTGTTTTTCTTTTCTGTGGGAGTAGTATTCTATATCGTCTGGATTATATACATTATGTGAACATTATGCTTTCCTTTTGTTGTGGGAGCGTTAGTGTGTATGTGTGATTGTGCGTATATGTTCTTGAAGTGAGTGTGTGTCTGTGGCAACAGCTGTGTGACACATTGCGTTCATGAAAAGTATCACCTTTAAAATTCCGTCGTATATGTTAGCTTGTTGGGGGTTGTTGCGCATGTGGTAAGCCAAGAATAGATGACCTAATTATAGAAAAACATGCTTAGCGTCTGACGCAAAGAACTTTGGCATTTCATCAGGTTTTATGTATGTATATTATTAAATCCATAGTGGGACATAGGGCGAGTGATCTAACACTCACATCACCTCCTCGATCCGCCAGCCCAACCCCCTCAGCTATGGAGTCACTGAGTTTTGGAAAGAGAAAAAGTCGGCGTGAGACATATCATGTGAATACGGCAGTTGTTCGATGATATTTGTTAAGTTTTTGGCTCATCATCACAAGTTACAATGCGTTTTATTAATATGCGATCGGAATGCTTGTTCTAGCATGTACTCAGTTTACTCAGTTTGTTTAAAATGGTAAGAATTGACTCATGAGTCACAGAAAGTTCTCTCTCAAACTTAAATGAACATTTTCAATCACAATTTTCCTCACTTTAAGAATGTAAACTTCAGCTGAAGATGTTGATGGCACTGTACTACTCATATGTACGTTTTTGTGATAAATTCTATTCAATTTATAATTTAAAATCAAAGATGGAAGAAGTGAGAGAGGGGTATACATAAACGATGATAGTCTAATCATCTAATGTATCCAGATGCATCACGATGAAATCAATTCGATAATTGACTACTAATAAATAAACATCAAATGTCTACTAATACTAACGAATGAGCCAAACTGATTTTCTTGAAACACAATACAACATTGATCGACAACATTTTTTCTCTTAGCAGAGAGACAAGCCAATCAAAAAGCATTTTGACAAATCCAGCAACGAGAGACAAAATATGTTTGATATACTGGTATACAGCATATTCGTTCTCTCCCGTACCATCCTCAGTCGAATGGAATAGCTGAAAAATATGTATACATATTTAAGCGTGCTCTTACGAAATCAAAGGGAGATGAGCTTACAGCATCAAAAGCTTTACAAACATTTCTGCAGATGCATGTTTTGCTAAATGGAATGATTTGGGCAAGACACATTAATCAAATAAGACCTCGAAAATCAGTGAGACAAGCCAAACTCCTCCGCTATTGGAGCACCATCGGCTAAGGATATAGTCGACGATAATAATGAAGAGAATATACAAATTGAAGACGACGAAATAATTTCTGTTGAATTTGAAATTTCCGAATTGCAACGCCACGTTCAAAATATTCTATCACACATTGCATTGCTCAACACAATTGAAAACATTTGTAAGAATGTTTTTTTGGTTAAAATTAAATGTTTTAATTATTTTTTGTACATATGTGTATAGTTATTTTAATCTATTTAACTTATATATATAAAAACGATATTTTTTTAATAACCCTATTCTCCATACGATTTGTGTGATTGTGTGAATGAACACATTGACACAAAACAAACACATTTGTGTGTATCCGGTTTTTTACTTAAATTTGAAATTCTTTATTTTCCAAATTATTTATATGAAATTTTGTACACATATAACCATGAACTATACAATTAAATGTATGTGTACTTGGAGCCCATTCGTGGAAGAGGTTGTTCTAATATTGGTAGAGAAACGCATGGCACACGAAAAATTCAGCGTCATCGTGCCAAGTTATCCCAAGAACAACAAGCATTGACAAGAGATCGTGTGGCAGAGGCACGTTTCTCTGAAAGCGACGATCATGCATTTGAATATGAACCGGACATCGATTATGCTAAACATTCGAATGTTATGATTGGTGATATGGATAAATAATGTGAGCATTGCCATGCCATGAATTTCAAGCACGCAACTGCAGGCATTTGTTACAGTTCAGGTGCAGTTGTTTTATCACCACTTAATTTAGCACCAGAACCATTGAAATCATTGATGTCTGGGAATAGTCCTGAATCCAAACTGTTCCTGAGAAAAATTAGCAATTTTAATTGCTGCTTTCAAATGACCTTTTTCGGTGGTGAAAATAATTTCATACAAGTTTTTCAAAAAAGAGCTAATGTTGCTTCTCTTGAATCATTTTTGGCACAACATAATCAAATGATCCAGTTATTCAAAAGATTCACTACACAAATGCCATCAGAATTGATTATTAAAGAATTGTTTATCATATTTTGAAGTGTCGCCACTTATACCATCAATACATTGTTGATATGTATGCGAAAATTGAAAGAGTAATAGTAACAAAAAACAATATTCATGGTCCTTGCGGTAATATTTATCCACATTCACCATTTATGGACAATGGAAAATGTACTAAACGATTTCCAAAAGAATTAATAAATGACACAATCACAGGAATTGATTATATCGTAGACGCAATACAAATAACCATTCAATGATATTGCCCAGATTAGACGAATTACATGACATTCAATTTGCACTGCTACAAATTATTATCTCAGCAAGCGTCACTAAAACAATGAAATAACTAATGAAGAAACAACCTAACCTGTCATGGACAGGAACAGGTGGTAATCACTTGGCGCTATGTCCGGGATATATGGTGGATGCGATAAAACCTCCCATCCGAGCTCCCGTAGCTTCGACGAGTCAACAAAAAAGTGTGTGGACTGGCGTTGTCCTGGTGGAACACTGCACCCTTCCTATTGGCCAATTCTGGACGCTTCTGTTCGATCTGCTTCAAGCGGTCCAAAGTGGATGATAGAGTACCATCCCCCAAAACACCATTAATCTCACAAAATGTTTCTCTAGCGAAAACTAGGAAAACTTAAAAAAAGCGGCGTTAGTGAACTCCATTTCTATAACTTTTGAACGCAGTATCCAAACTGATCATGCATAGCGTCGTTTTGTATGTCAATACCTTTCAAATGTTTTGCCCGATACGAGCTCTGTAGCGCTTTGCACATAGCCGCGAAATTCAAAAGACACAAATGCGGAAGGGAGATATTTGACAACCTTATATATTTATCCGCCATTTTCAAGGATTGTTTTTCCTAAGCCAAACATTAGTTGGTCATAAGTAAGTTTTTCCGGGCACTAGTTGTTTGTGTAATTTCCCCTTTTAACTAACTGTTAACACACTTTATTATAATTCCTGCCAAACCCTATAACGTGCTAAAATACGCATTAGATTTTAAGTTGAATTTTGTTAGATTTTAAATATATTTATTGTTAGATTTAAAAAGATAAATCGACGGAACAGAGACGGTACGAACGAAAAACCTAAAAAGCACACTATCAAACGGCGGTATGAATTTTTCCACAGTAACAAGAATTCACTAGCGAGTACTGAATTCTTCTCAAGTGCATTTTCGTCACCAAATTATTTGTTGAGAAGAATTTATTGCCGAGGGGTGCATTTTTGTCACCAAATCACAATAATCAATAAAAAGGGTTTGAAACTAAACAAAGTGACAAAAATTCACACATGTGCACTACATTCTGGTCACGAAATGGGTAATTTGGTGACAAATAATAAATAAATGAAATATTTTCTATACAAATCGGGGGTGACAAAAATTCAACAGACCCTATCAAACACACACTCTAAAACATAATTACACACACACACAGTCGAGCGGACTTCATATCGGACTGGGATGGAGAAGGGGCAAAAAGAGAGGATGGATCAAGCACGTCATCAAGCAGAAAGGTCAAGGAGTTAGACGAAAACCATCAAAGGGTCAACACCATGAAAAGGAAGAAGTAAGCAAGCAAGGGTCAAAGAAGTTCATAAGTGGATAAAAGTAGCGTGGTTACAACCACGAGAAAGTATGCCAACTCTTCATATTTAATTTTTGTAACTCAATCTCGAATCTCCATTAAGTACAGCATCTTTATATTTTGTTTATTCTATATGTAAAATAAAAGAAACATTTGGAACCGCCCTTGGCTGCATTCGCATGAAAGCGATGGTTATTTCCGTAAACTTTCCACCGACCAACTCTATTCGCGATAGTTGATTATTTATTTGAATTCTTTTTTTGTTATAAAATAAGTTCTACCATTTGAATTATTCATTGTTTATTTTTTTATGCAATGACTTCTTATGATGCATTTTTAATATAAAATAAGTCCTCATGACTACAATAAAAAATGTATACAAGAAAATGCAAATATACTCGTAGGTATAGGTATGTTCATTTATATTTATTTAATAAATTGATAACACAATTTCTATAAAAAATTCTAAATTCTTTGAGTTATACATTTATTTCTTTGCGATGCATTTTTAAATATATAATAATGATATTATTAAAATGAGAAAATTATAATAAATTCGTACCAACAAGCATACTCAGTGATTACACAATATATACTATCAGATAAAACTTTAATATGCATCATAATTCTTATGTATAAATGCTAGACAGTATGTGTCTCTCTACCGTTGCGATGTCGACGTGACGTCTTTAGATGCGTTGTCTGTACATCTTTTAATTCTACAATCTCATATAACAAGGTTTCTCCTTAGTACAGTGACGACATTGTATATGTTACTATATATAATATATATTATCTGAGATGCGCTCGTATTTACGTATACTCAAAGTGACTTGTAATAGGATTTGCAAGCTAGAATTTGAGTTACATAACAATACTATAATATGGAGTAGATTTATGTTACACGCACACGAGAATATGTAATGTGTATATAATATATATTTAGTATATGTTTTTTTTTGTTGAATAAATAAGTAGATTTATCATGTAATAAAATAAAGTATAAATGTATATAGAATAACGACAGTACAAAAGCGCACACTCGCAGAAACGACTGTCGTCGTCTTGGATTATTAGACAGCTCCTACGCGATGTCTCAGAGCTTTTGCGACATGTAGACTTTGGCATCTCGCGTTTCTTAAACATGCACACGCGCTGAGAAACTCGACATCTGTCTAAATATACTAAAAGTACAGTTCTTCAAGATGAATTTCACATTTAAAATGTTTAGATATAATACGATGAAATCCACCAACATTTTTACAAAATATATTTGTTTGGTTGAAAGTTTGTCCTTCCACCGGAAAAACTCTCGCATACACGTCCGCCTATACATTTTTCCTGCAAATTTACATAAATGTGTATTTCATGTTTATTTTTATTGCTCTACCTACTAAATAATAATAAATAAAACATTTCGTTCATGAAATATAGATATATTTCGTATGCACAAACACACATTTCTCTTTCACAGCCCTTCTCACATCAAAAACACTCACGTTTTCTGAAATGTGTGTAGTCCACGTGTATTTTTGCAGTTCCATGCTCATACTGATATATAAATAATATGCACAATACACTTTGCGAAATAAGAATGAGAAAGGAATAACTTATTGCATTATACACGTACACCACCGCAAGACGTAAAGCTATAAGTTTACATATGTCTCGAAAGCGCCAGAAGGCAAAAACATATGCAAGCAAAATTTATTCCCTATTCGCCCAGGAAGAACTAGCATCACCAAAATACCAACAAAATAGAAATGTTTGCGCAAATAAGAGTAAAGTCCAGAAGTCATGTTCGTAATATTTCCGGAACAGTATATGTGCATTTGACGTCAGCCCATTTCCGGTATGCTTGTGTTTATCGTCTAGCGAGCTTGGCAATCGTACATCGCTGATAATATCCGCATGAAAAACAACACGAGCAAACCCAAATCAATGAGACTGCGGAATTTCCGCATGCGTTTGTGAAAAAAATGTGCAGACTTCAATATTATTTATATTGTATTCATTCATAAATCATTGAATCTGTACATTTGTATATTCAGATAAAAATAAACATTATCTGACTATGGTACGTGAAGAGTACGCATGAATTAAAATTTACATTTTTTGGAATAATAAATATGCCAAAGTGAGTGTGCGATCAAATTTATCATTTTAGATAATGAGTTTAGGATTTTTGAACCACAATTTATTTTTAGGAGTTTTTTTCAGTTTATGTATAAATGTACTATATAGAATAAATTTTACATTTTATTGAATAAGACTTTAGAACTAAGATTAGTATTGGTAGAATTTTACGGTTAAAATAACGCGAGTATGAAATAAGTACGATCAAGACCTCTGATAGTACGGCAAATATTTGATTTGGTTATTTGAACTAAGAGGTGGATGTTGGAATAGTTGGAACTACTCCATCCTCAATGAGTGATTAGCATTTTGTATTAACATTATTAAATAAACGGTCAGTAGAGATAGTAAATAACAATACTTGTACAGTTCGGGTGTACATTCCAGCACAGTGGCGGATGAACCTCTTGAGGAGGTCAACGGCAGCGTGCATGGTCCCAGTTAGTGTGGACTACCGATAAAATCCGCTTGTTTGGAAGCGTCAAGGTAGAAGACCTACCTTCAAACTAGGCAGCAATAAGCTAATAGCCTTTTCTGCCGATAATTATGATTAACGAATCACCAAATGATGCTCTATGTCCCGAATACGGATTAAAGGATCGGCTAAAGTACAGGAGAGTTTTTACTGTTTTTAAAAAAAAACTTTGACACCCTCTCACCCCTAAGGGTTTCAATAGCCCCAAATAATTTTTATTGTTTTGGGGTTTAAAAAAAAAACCAAAATTGAAGGGGTGAACTTTTTTTCAAAATCGCGTTTTCGCTCTCCTGTAGATTCGCCAAATGTTCTAATATATATAAATAACATACAAACTAAGTACCGGAATAAATTGACAAAAAAATCTGTCACTAACATAATTTTGGCAAAAGAGTGTGTAAATGAAAAGGATGGCTGCCCAAACTTTGAAACTTCAATTTCGATGAGAAATAAAATGAAGTCAGTGTATGTATTCTGGAACTAATGCTGATATTGAAGAAGTCGATCACACCATGTTTTAATTTTAACTTTAATTTACATTTATTTGATGTGTTGTTATAAAGTACTGAAATAAATAAACAAATCCGTTAAAAAATCCGCTCATTTTATATTTCAGTTATGGTAACACTGATGCTGAGTGAAAAAACGCAGCTTTTTCGACGAACGTTCTCATCAAAAACGCTCGTTATGCTTTCAAAACCGACTTTTTTCAAATGTGTGTGTGAGTACCTATAATTACATGATGTTTATCGTGTCTGTATAGAGATATTTCACGCACACTTTACCAAAAACGCTGGTTTTAGAAAAGGTCGGCTTTGACAGCGCAAGTCCGAACACAGCTTAAGAATGCCACGCATTCTTTCGCCAAACTTCATTGAACAGTAATTGCTAAGTCAAAGTAAATAATAACAATACATTAAATTTGTACACTATACTTAAGGAGCCGCGATCGAACAGCGAACGAATACGAATCGGTGTACACATGCCAGAAAGTAAAGTATAGTATACTATACAAACAAACTAAACTGGGTAAAAACATAAGCCCAAACTTTCTACAAACAGTGGTGCGTAACATAAATTAACATAACAGCCCCAGGGCTTCCCTGGGGACCCAAAAACGGTGTAAAACTTAACTTTATATAACAAAAACCAAAGACAAAGTGCAGTTATAAACATGGACACACAAATAAGTACCCCAAAACAAAACCTACAAAAAAAATCTATTAGTGATCCGAATCCAGTAATACAATTAATAGAACTATTTAAAAAAGGAAGAAGCTAGCCAAAGTTGAAAAGATCCCAACAAAAAAAAAACACAATTAAATGACCAAGCGATTTATTTAGTGTCTACGAACAACCCCCACTAAAACTACCAGAAGCAGAACCACAAGCCAGCAGGCTGCGTCAAAATAAAACCTAAACACGAAAATTCTATAAACAAAATATAAAAATCAAAAAGTATTTTATTTCTTTGGGTAAATATCAATGTAGCAATTTGCTATTCTTACAAACTTGATACAAAGCGACTATTTTCCTAAAAAATATCATGTTTTAAGCAGTTTTGAAGCTACTTTTTTTAAAGAATTACTGTAAATTTAACCGTGGTTTACTGTACTTTTTAAAGTCACGTTTTAAATTCAGAATGGTCCTGAGTGACATACTTTACGCACTCCTGATACTGAAAGTGATTATATTTACATTTCAATTAAATCACTTTCAATAATTATTACAATTTCTTTAAAGTTTCTATTCAATAAATACTATTTTTTAAAGTGTAAGCCCCATAGCAACGCCAGGTTTAGGTGTACCTGGAATTATGAACATAACACCATACAATACAAATTAATTGTCCTAAACATCATGCTAAAAACCAGGTCGTGGTGTACCTGGACATTTGAAAATCTTCAATATCAGCACATGATTATTAAATAATATGTTTCAAGCGACAATGATCGTTAAAACTAATATAATTAAATTCTCTAGTCTGTCACAAAGAATAATATTTTATATATGTTTTAATAATAATAATGCACATTTTTCAAAACTTCTCAACAAAAAAAAAACCTACATTTTTAAATTTGAAATTACCTCATCCTATCTAGACAAGGTCCCTAAGAATCCTTTTCGTACTGTTTGCGAAATTTCTTATACTGTTGCTTTCAGACAAGAATCCGAGACTATTGTCTAAAAAAGGAAGCGTATCCCTGCGTTTTATCCTTGTACCCTTGAATTGCGATCCCTCTAAGCGCTCACACGCCTACGCTCACACTCGGCCCCCAAAAAATATTAATAATATTATTAATAATAAAGATATACACATGTTTAATCAGCCGTATCATTCCAAATCATTTTAAGAAACTATGTCTAAAATAATGTTATTGAAATAAATTAAATAAAATTACGGATTCATTTCGAGGTACCTTAAGCTATTTTGATTTAAAATATAAGTTAAGGATGATATTATTTATCAAGTTCAATAACATAAAAATATGGCGGAGAAGCATTTATATGTGGATAATTTTATATGTATTGAATATCTGCATCTATGTTAATATCTGCATCTGGATGCTCAAAAAAAAACGCGCGACAATTGGTGCCGAGAAATGATCAAAAAAATACGACGATGGTGCTTCCAAAAGTGTCTACCACATCGTTACAGGTGATGAATCATGAATTTATTCATATGAACCCGAAAACAAAAACCAATCGACTGTTTGGGTGTTCCAAGATGAAGAATATCCAACAAAAGT
>JANSTU010023072.1:0-13184 GCA_027564075.1 Bolitophila hybrida
AACGTAAAAAAAAAAAAAAAAAAAAAAAAACGAAATTATGGATACATGAGTGTAGGTAACAAAATTCGCCTTTTCAATATTTGATTTTAATTCATTTTTAATCTATTATTAGAATTATTATGAATATATTAAAAATTATGCTGGCTCTTTCTTTTCTATTATAGTTTTCTGGATTCACTTATCTTATTAGAAACCAAATATAATTTCCCGTTATATTTGTATTGGTAACGTCGCTCTATGGATTTTATTTGTTATTTTAAAGATTCGAGAGTAACAATTCAAGTGGGAATTTAAGAAATTAATATTCAATGACATGTTTGCTTGCGCTTACTGATAGGAATTTTAAAAATCAGAGACATGCATTAGAAAAGATACAAAAATGAAATACCAACATTATTTCATACCGATTTTTGCATAATTCTTGAGCAAATTTCGAATATTCGCCTTGTATTCCAGGTAAATATTTTTGAATCAACCATCCGAAATAACAGAACAAAACAACTAATGCCATTCTCGTTTTAGTATGATGAGCTAACAGCTTTCATACGATATGGAAGTAATTCCGATTTGTTTTAGTAAGTTGCAGATCTCTCTCTAAATCGTTCAAATCCATTTGGGTCATAAGTTTCGGCGGTTTTCGCGTTTGAAAATTACTATACGGTTTGCTAAATTCTTGTTAAAATATATCGGGTTTTTAATTTTACTTCAGATCATTTCAGATACGAGATTCCATTCAAATGCAGAACTGGAAGCCTAAAACCTTCAGCTGGTTTTATCGTGTAATCTCATCGTATGGTGTTTCCAAAGCCTTTTTTTTTGCTTGCATAAATAGCAATTATTGTTGCTCTCTCAAAATCATTGACTTGCCTAATTTCATGTGCTGTCTGTGAGAATTTTATTTGTAATATATATTATACCATAATAAACATTCTACAAGCCAAATCGTTAAGAATTACCTGACACAAATGGCATTTCGATCTCAGTGCCAACCGTTTATTAAGACTACTATCACTAAAATTAAATTTAAGGGTTGGGCCTGGTATATACAAGACGAGATTAATTTTAACCAAATATGCGAATCGAGAATAAAGCTAGACGAAAATAACATAAAATGAAATTCTGGATTGCTGTTTATTTGAATAGAAGAACTAGTTGGTAAAAATCACATTTGATTGCTCTTTCTATCGTTTCTAATTTATTTAGAGATTTATCGACTTAAAATATGTGTTTTTCGCCGAATTTCTTTTAAGATATGAGATATGTTCAATAATTTTGGACTACATTCGATTTTTTTTACGAAAAATCATATTTCAAATCCTATATATAGAAAACAAAATTATTTTACAATTTTATTGGATAGAAATAAGGCAACTTTCTTTCGAAGGTCAAAAAGCGCTGTAAACGTTTGCCACGACTGAGCCATCGAGATATTCTGTGCACATCGTGAGATCTCCAAACTTTCCATAACTTTCAAGTTAAATCAACAAATCTTTAAATAACCGGTGCCCTAAAGCATTATGAACTCCTCTGATACGGTTCACAATTTTAACAACAAAATTCATTGTTTCTGTACACCGTATGTGTAAATACATTAGCATAGCCTTAACCTTCGTTCGCATTAGAGTTGTTTTTAAAAGATAATAACATGTGACAAATCGTTTTTTACTTATGATCCTGAAGCAAATCGCAAATCTATGCGCTAGAGCTAAACGTACCCTTTACCAAAGACAGTTTCAAGAGGTGACATTTAAATACTCATTAGCAACTGTTTAATGAGTAAGGACGATAATTTGTTTATTATTTTATATTTCTTCACTTTGTATTTTTGCTTCAAAAACCAATTTTTTAGTCTAAGGCATCAACTGTTGGTAAAAGATTCAATTAAATCTGTAGAGAATTTTGTCATATTTATAGTTTTCTTAAATCTAGCAAATTTTTTAAATTTTACACTTATTTTATTTAAAAGTCCTCCAAATCATTTAAAAGAAATTTAATGTCGACATATTACAATATATCTAGATGGACATTCCCATTATCTGTAATTTCTAAAATAAACACCTCCTGTAAAAACATACCCAGTTTGAGGACGAATTCTACATTGTTTTAAGCAAAATAGAAAATATTTATACATAAACATTAACATAATAATATGTACCTACCTTCAAATGTAAAATTGTGAGATATAATAGAATATCCTGAAGCACACATATTACATTTATATAAAGTGTGCAATTTAATTCCATTTATCATTGTGAGCGTGTACAATGCGTGGTGTACACACGATGGCTATACCTATATATATGGCTAGAGAACAAGGAGCCAGCACATAGGTCCTCAGTATGTTCGTATTGCACATTTATATAGTACATTCTGAATGTATACTTAGCTCAAGGAGGAACGCACACATCCATACACTCACACCCGCCGTGTACACAATGTATGCATCAGGTTTCCCAGTACAATTACATGGTGCATTTGGTTTCAGGGTAGTGGTATTTTATACATGTATAGTACAATTTCAACTTCATTTTGCTTACACGCGCCAATGCGAACGGACGTGCTTCATACATTTATTTGAACAATTATTTAATATTGCAAAACGTAATGCAGAAAATGTAAAGCATTCAATGTTTCGCAGCGAAGGTATTTTCATGAATTCTATTATCATTTGGTAAGGGAATTAGACAAATACGGTTTTACGTGAATTTACTTGAATTCAGCTCGGAAGTAATCCTTTTTCAGTGCAAAATAGTCGGATTTGAGAAGGCATTCAATGGTGGAACTGATGTGAGATTAAATCAATAAAAAGTGTTTCTGTAAGGAGTTTTCATTATACAGCACTAGGCCAATATTGTATTTCAAATATTATAAAAGGAATTTTGGTATTTTCAAGATAATATTTATTTTTATTAATTCTAGTATAAGGAATCCAAATAGAAAAAAATCCAACGAGATAAAACCAATTTATTCTAATAAGATGATTCTAGTTAGATAATTATAATCAGATGATTCTAGTTAGATGTTTATAATTATATGATTCTAATTAAAGGAATTGAATTGATTCTCACTGGATGATTCTAATGAGAGGAATCCCAACAAACATTTGTTCGTATTATATCTTGTATTAAGTTTATTGTAAAGCTAAATGTTTGTTGGGATCCCAATTAGAAAGAAATACAATGATTTTTTTTTAGTCGCTGGGAAATTCCAGCTTTCGGTTTACACACACACACACACACACCAGTGTTAACAAACTGTCTAAACGAATAATGGTACGGCTTCTCAAATTTAGTAACTCACATTTTGTTTAGTTTTTTAAATGTACATATAGTACATATAGAAAACAGTAGGTATAATAGATACACGACATGTATAATTTATTTTAATTTTATAATATAAAGTGCATTTGCAGAAGAGTTAGATACGGTAAAATTAAAAAAATCTTAACAATTAAATTCAATGTGAACGAACGTTACAAATTTTCGTTGAAAATAAATAAATATTGAAATATGAGCTTAAAGAAAAATAAAATAATGCTCCATTGTATGATAAATAGCGCTGTTCCCGTTTTTTTTTATTTATTAGTTTATTGGTTTGAATGCGGGTTTTTAATTTTTATTTTATTTTTCTGGAGTGGTATTAATAAAAAAAACACAAAAAACAAAAAAAAAAAACAAACACAAACTATTATAGATTGTATGTATGCCATCGGATATGCGTTATTTTGTAAAGCTTCTAGGCGAACATTACGCACATTTGCTAACAACTTTCGTTAAAATTTGAGACACGTTCATAAACGTACTTTCGTTAAATTTGCATCTTATAACACAAATTTAAAACATTTGGAAATGTTGATATATCGAGTAGTTGGTTAAATTAAATACTTTTGTCATTCGATTATTTTTATATTTAATTGTTTATATATTAAACATGAAATTATCAATAAATTCTCTCGCGCATGAAAATCGTTGAGTTGAAAACGAACAACTTTGGTTACAAGATTGCAGTTTTCTATAACAACTTACGTTTGAAGTAAATGTGTGTTATAAGATAGGGCTCCTGTTTTCGATTTTCATATAGAGCTTGCTGTTTTTATAACATTTACTGTGTCCGGCTGAGATGGTCGAAAAACAAACTAATTATTTAGTTTGTGCTCGAACGTGCAGATGCGCGAAAATCACAAATTAAGACTGGGGCTACACATTAAATGTAAAAAAACTAATATAAGTTTGGCTTTTTGTACAACAGAATTAACTATATATATATTTTACGCTAGGCCGTTATAAAAATGTTCGAGCAAATGAACGTTGGAGCATCTGACCTGCTCCCCATTTACTGTGTATTCTTGAATTATGCACTATGCATATTTAAATTTTCTGTCATATTTTTTTGGATTTTTTGATAGACAATTTTTTTTTTGGAATGATTTAATTTAATTTTTGTTGTGCTTTTTTTCGGAGGTTGTGCGAGAATTGCTGACTGATGAGTTTTTACTATAATGACATCTAGAACCTAGGAGGTGTACTCTGACAATGGTACTATCAGACAAATAACTCATACGGATGGATACTTTGTCATAGCTTCCGACCAAGTGAACTTTTAAGGGAGGCATTTAAGAAGCAAGAGTCTAGAACTTAAGCACCATTATCATTTGATCAAACGAACATAATTCAAATAGAAGCTGTAATTAAGGGTAGACCGCTATTCGCAGTGATAATCCATCGGATCTCACTCCAACAACATCAGTTCATCTCGTCATAGGACGGTAATAGTTCAAATCCCGTATACAGAAAATGTACACGAGATAGTTGACAATAGACTTACTCTCTGGGATCGTCAACAGAAGTTACGTATTTCTGTCGTATAAGTATGACTAAAGTTGAAGTAATTGGCACACAGATCACAAAAATATTAAACGATTGTCTATTTCTCAGGCAAAGTCTTGTGCTCTTGGTGCTCTATTTTTTTTCCAATTTTCTGGCCAGTCTGTTAATTATTTTAGGTATATAATCTTATTTTGTCGCCGCTAGATTTTTCAGAATGTTAACAGGAATTGTTCCAGGTCCGGGTCAGCTCATCTGGTGTAAAAAGTTCAAAATAAGAAATCACATCCTTCGTAAAGTGTATGGTTAGTTCAAGTCTGGGCGGGAAGCAATTTTATAGCTGCTTCCTCATATATCCTTATAAATTCTACCAACATGACTACTCTTATTTAGATTTATTATTTAAAAATGTGTTATGAAGTGTTCAAAGATGTTTTTCTTTAGAGGGTGAGGTTTTAGTTATGATGTATGTTTTGTTTTGTTTGTTGTTTTTTTTATCAATATATCAAACAGACTGTAAAACCCCTAAAAAGTGTGATAGGGGGTGACTGCAAAAAAATGCAAAAAACTATCAGCAAACAAAACTGAACATTTACATATTTTTTACAACCTCAACATTTCTGTCCATAAAACATCTTTGAAGATTTGAAGATCAACTCATTAAAATATGTTTTTAAAAAATCTTTAAGAAATCGCCCAAACCATTATAAACTATATAAATTCAATGTCAGAATTATGTCTGCCTGAAAACCATTAGAACATAAAAGCATTACCACATAGCATTTCTGGAAAACCCTTAACCCTCATAAAAAACAGTGTTAACATCTGTTAAGCGCGCTTCGAATCCTCCCGCGTATCCTGCCACCGACGAGCAATGATAATAAACGCAATTTGGAGGTGAGTTATTATTATTCCGCAACTTTCACATTATTTTGTTCTGTGTGTATGTGTGTACAAACAACAACTTTATGTGTTTGTGAGTTTCAGCATTGTTTAACGACATTAAACATCCTGCGATGTTCCCACGACTCTAGCTCGTACACACACATATGCACACTGAAAAACCATCCCGCAATTCTACTTGGTGCGGTGTAAAAGTTATACGAAATACTCCCATATTGCACGCCTCATATGTTTGCACCGACACTTTTATTATTGCGTAAATATTATTTTAAGAATTATCGAAGAAGTTTTGCAAGATGTTGCGTACATGTACGAGTTAAAGCCAAAGTGGCATTCCGATAATTTGTGTGTGTACAATAACTCAAACAAATATGGCGATATTATTTAAGAATATATGAAACATTTGAGAATGTATTTGATTAAATGAATCTTTAATGACAAAATATACGTTAACATAAACACATATATAGAAAGAGATAAACTAATACATAATAAATCATATGGTGTGTATTATTCAAATACACATGCCCGCTCGCGCGCCTTAGATGAATGGGGATGAAAATAATTAATGATTGATGATTAAACGGTACACTTCTATGCCGTCTGTGCGTCTATTTGAAGGGACCCGCTTAATCATCATAATTATACCTATTGTCGAGCCCATTGTCGGCGCCCAGCCCGGCGTACAGATACGCTCATATCGAGTCGTATCATTTAAGAAATATACAGAAAGAGGAATTCATCAAACAGATAATGATAAGAATGTTAATGTATATTCTTTGTTGGTCCTTGACGCGTTGTATTACAAAAATTTGAAATGTACGCAAGAAATCGGTCAATACACACAAATTAACGCAATTGCCTCATGTGTTACATACACATATACTATATAATATGCCATCATACATACAACACGAATAGTTCACAATTAATTGCCCTAATTACGGTTATTTATGTGCGAAGATTATATATATATGCTGGAAACGGGGAGGTTTGTATGGATGAGCTATATTTAAAACGTTTAACAGCGATGACAGTGAATACAAATTAGGCACTACTTCCATGTCTGTTGTGACGGTTAAAGCAATAACATTTTGAAGGAGCAGCAGAAATTATTTATTTTTTATAATGCTATCAGGAGATTATTGTATAAAAGCAAGCATATAGCTACTTTAAAACCTACTTTTTCCAACATTTTCATGTTCTTTACATTTTCAATGAATGCTATTATTTGTATTTTTATATTATATTATAACAGCCTCCATATATTTTTAATATACATATTAATAGTATTTTAGCTATATATAATATTTAATTCAAGTTCAAGGTATCAAACAATATCGTTGTTAACATTCTTAAGAGTTAACAAAACCTAAACTTCTCAATATTTAAAAACGCTTTACGCAGAGTGTTAATTTAAGTCGTGCGAAAACGAAAATTCACACATTGATTTTAGTAGAGTACAAGATTCTGTATAAAATTCAGTATACCTGAAATTATACCCAAAACATCGTTCATAATGTTCTGATGCACCAGTCCAAACAAGCTGTAGGATTTTTTTCAAGTGAATTCTTGTCACTGTGACAAGAGATAAAGATAAAAATAAGCTAATTTCTACTATTTATTATACTTAATAAAAATAATATATCCATATCTCTGCATCATTTTTATGGAATTAAACTCTGAAAAGTACTGTTTCGAAAAATAAAATTAAGAAAATAGATTTTACGACCGCCCTTAACCTTCAGAGATATTTTATGTTTTTTTTGTATTAAAAGCGGATCATAGCTCCTAAATTACTTGAAACTCTGACTTTGGGTTGTATGTGGTTGCAACCAAAACTGCTGAACTTTACTAAAATTTGACGGCTTAGACTTGGGCATGTTGGCATATTATAGACTATGAACCATTTAACTAATATTATTTTGCATAGGTAAGATTTACGAGTTTGCCCCAAAGTACGAGGAAAAGAACACACTACCTGATAATCAGTTTGGATTTAGGCCTAAATATTCAACATTGCAGTGCATTCCACACGCGCTAATTAAGTTTCAAAATAACATGACCACAAATCTGAACCTACGAAAAGGCACAAGGCAAAGGCTTAATAATTCAAAAGCCTTTGAAACTGTTTTGAATTATGGTATAATATACTATATGGGATGCAACATTTACATTTGTGTCGTACTGTGTCAATAGAACGTTCATGGTAAATATTGACGCTAAGACTTAATTATTTATCCAGTAGCGGCTGGCGTTCTACAAGGTGCTGTACTCTCGACATTCATATTATTATTATTAAAAAAACACTAGGTCAAAATATAAAAGTCACAAAAATGTAAAATTGGTCATTGATACGACCATAAGTCATATAGGGGTTGTTTAATAGTCTCAAATTCTACTATACAAATAATTAGTAATATGAGAGTCTTTCTTATGACAATATAGACGTAAAATCAAGACCTTTAAAAATGACAGATATACGTGAGACGTAAAAAAATTATATGAATGTTGATAGAAAAAAAAAAATAAAACTTCAATAGGACTCTAATTGGACCTTGGAATCCTCATACGACCTAATGGGCGATTAATTCATTTTATTTTTAGTAATATTTAAGATGGATGACTATAATTTAAAATGGAATTATAAAAATTGAGAAAGCCGTAACAAAGGTTTACTAATATGATAAAAATAATATAAAACTATACACTGTCAAAAAGCTTTGTAATGTCTCTTTTATTTAAAGGAATCGATTAAATAATTGAAATGAATGTTTCAAGAGACTGTGAAAAAAAATAAAAACTCCGGCAGTTAATAGAAATCATGACAAAATATATAGCGTATATTGCGTTTTATGTGAAACTGACAAGAAGCCTGACAGACAGCTTAGTAGATATAAAAAACTACCGCTTAGATAAAGCGTATACGAGAGTTAATTTGGCGCATTTTTATGTGACCTATTGGTTATATTTCAATACTTATAAGTCATAAAATACAGCGGCCATATTTTAGGTTAACAGATGAAATAAATATTATAAATAAAAAAAAACAAAGTAGCGTTCATGTTTATTACAAAAAAATATCAAATTACAAGTTAAATATATATTAATTGTATTGTAATTGTTAATTTTATACGCTTTATAATGATACCTATTGGAATTTGAATTTCTTTGATTTTAATTATTTGAATGGCGAAATGCACTTATTCGAAAAAAAAAATTTGTAAAAAATTAACTGCCAATTGTTTTTCATTTAGAACATAAAACATATTTACATTTTATTTGTTTATGAAATGTAAAATATATGTATAATATTCACGATTCAAAACAACGGAAAGAGAGAGTGTATTATTTATAATTATAATAATGATTGTGTTTATTTCTTTTTTTCGTTGTTTGTTCTTTTCTTTGACATCTGTACGGACATCCACATACACAAACATATCACTTATATATTAGCAGTCGTAAAGGCGCTTATATCACTCTAAAACAACCTTTATATGAATACTAATTAATATTAAAGTCGTTAAAATGAGTCTCAAGATCCTTACCTAACCGTCCGTTTTGGGTCGTATAAGGGGTCGTAAAGACGTATTTACGGTTAAGTTATATATAAATACGACACTTATACAACTAAAATGATAGCTGGGAAAGAGAACCTTATAACCTAGGAAGCCCTTAGCTACAACTACCACTCAGAATACAAAACACCGAATCATATATGCTTCCTCAAGGATACAGGTAGATTATTCAGAAGCGGCACCCTAATCCTATCCCAACAAAACCATATAGATAGAGAGAAGAGGTTTACTCAACTGCTCAATGAAACAATCACCCTAAATTTAAGTATTTGTGAGTAGTTTTAAGTAATTTTTAGTTAAGCTCGACGGTTTTTTTGTCCTTATTATCAAAATTTCTCAATTATAACAAAAAACTAGAAAATTCCATAAGGTGATGACGGTAGTTTATATAAATATATACACATATATATATAAACAAATATTTTAGTTTTAGATATTATATAATATTATTAACAATAAAAAAATCACAATACCGTATTTATTAGTATACGTTCTATTTACAAGAAACACTATAAATAACTATAATCAAAATAAATCCATAATTTCAAGCCTCTCCTTCAAATGCTGGCTCAATGTCACGACCGTCGCTTACGATTTGCACGCACATCCAAATCAGAAGTCAATAAATATTTTTCATAAATAAATCCAATGCTTAAATCAATTAGCAAATTACACCGTTGCCAATCAACCAGATCGAAGTAATACAACGCAGGCGCACGCAACCGCTCCGCATATATATGGTTGTGACTTCAGCACAGTGTTGTTGCTATCGAGAGGCTCTCAACTGTAATTTATTGTATAGAAAAATTATTTTTTTTGCACTTATACGCACACATAACACTACACTACACACACATATATACACATTGACACATACAAAAACTATTAGCGTGTATCTCGGCGTACTTTCGAGCGCACGCCAAAAAGGGCATTCTGTCATACACATATCAGTCCATTACCCCCGATTAGCAGCGGGTGCTGATTTCTGCATTCGTCGATCGATAAATCAAACTTCAACCCCATCGCTTGTGATATTCGTGGCCAATGGCCTCGTCAACAAAAAAATCTCTCCCTTCGTCCATTTCCCCGGCTATGCGTTAAGCCTGTCTTCACAGAAATTAAATGCGTTTAACGCACACGATACATTTAATCTTGGGAAAACACTTTGTCGTTGTGTAGATTTACGACGTGTTTATCTTTTAATATATAGCATTTTCTATATATTTGTATTAATTTAACTAAATAAATAAAAACAGTTAAAATCTCTGTTTTATTTTGTACATAATATTATATATTATAATATATATCTTATTATAATTAATTAAGAATGTATCAAAATTTCAAGTAATTTTTTTTTCTATATTTTCAAAATTCTCATATACGCCCGTTCCTGTCTAACATATATACATATTACATATCTATATCTAGATGCACATTATTATACATATGTAGATATGTACAATATACATTACATACATCATAAATTTACAAAGGAAAGGGAGGTATGCCGAACTCTGGCACTGGCTAATTGATTTTTCAGAATCACTGAGCTAGACCTAATGTAATTGCCTTTCTCGTGTCCACTTTGTATGGATTTCAATGGCGCATAGTTCAAGGGGTTGTAGATTAGTATACATCAGCTTTGTATAATGTACGATTTAATAATATATGCTAATGGAATAATTTATAAAGATCAAATGGTGAAACGATTTTAGTTCTAAATGATGGGATTTAGGTATTTTTTCGTAAATAATTACAGGCTAAAATACAGAATTCCAAAACAATATGTTTTAGAATATGGGTTTTGATAATTTAAACGCATTTGCAATAGAAATAAATTTAGAAAGTGAAAAAAGAAAAATATAATTTTTCATTTCATTTCATTTTCCATAAAAATCTAATAAATTGAAATTCGCATTTTTATCTTGTCTTCACCATTGTTGCAGGAGAAGAATGTGTATGCTTACGCGCGTGAAAGTTAAACAAAAATTCGAACACCTGCTTGCTTTATAATATCAGGGCAAAAGACAGAGATTTATTCATATATATAGGTATTACATATAAAATATTCTGTTTATTCATATAAAAAAATATCACATTGTCTCTGTGGTTTAATAAAGCTAGGCGCGAGCAGTGTATATAATCTTGTGAAGATTTATTACTGCTGTGATATTGCGAATATAAATTGTTATACTATTTTAAAGTTAATTATGCACAGTGTTTTTATATAAGAATAAGTGAAGGTGTGCGGCATCTCTGAGATGAGACAACATGGAATGAAAAGTACCGTGCCTAAATTTATTGTAGTAAAGGTCTTTCCTTGGGCAAATATTTTCATGTTCTGGTTGAGCGTTGTGCCGGAAGGCCTTCTGCGAGTAATAAAGGATCCATTTTCACACATTGAAGAAAACATTCCTACTTATTAGTTCGGAACAAGTCGAAACCGCACTCAGACTCGTCGACACGTTTCTAATTTTTGTCAGGCGTGAGGAAGCAAAACAATAAAAAGAACTTCATTTAAACGAATAAAAAAAAATTGAATAAAATAACTGAATAATTACATTTTACCAACTAAAAAAAGAAAACAATCTAATAAATACGAGTATAACATAAACCCTTGGCAAAATGAATGATTTAAAAAAGGCGAAAGAGCGGCGACTAAGTGAGAAAACATAGTAGTATAAGGAAACAAAAAAATATATTGTTTAGCTTCTGAATAATAATATTATACATATCCATCCAGCTAATATTAAATTAAAAAACCTTTTCGACCAATTTGATGTCTGTGATTCGCTGGTGAATCGTTACGAAACCGACCCATTTTTGAAGCTGATAGTGACTGGTGATGCAAAATGGCTTACACACGAGAACATGAAGCGTCAACTATCGTGGTCGTAGCGCGGTGAACCGGCCCAGACCATCGCTAAGCCCAAGGATTGGAAGGGAGTCATCCATTTCGGGTATCTACTGCGAGCAACTCGACAGATTGAAGCAGGCGATCGGCCAGAAGCGGCCAGAATTGGCCATTAGGAAGGGTGTTGTGTTCCATCAAGTATATGTATGTGTTATTGCTTCGTATCTCAAAATATATTTTTATATTTAATCCAGTAGAACCACACCGAAAGATCGGATGGTACTAATAACAGATTAATCGGCTTACAGCAACATGTTCGTATGTCGTTTTTCAACTATCCAACCTACTATCAACCCCAAAATTAGCTCCAAAAATTATTCGCGGGAAGTGAAACCCTTAGGGGTCAGAGGTCAGTTTTAAAAAAATAGTGTTTAGAGCGGGGGGTAAGGGGAACCCTGGAGTGAAAGGTATCATCAGAAAGGTATATTATATATAATAAATATACACATAAAATACTTATGTTTTTAAAAAAGATGAATAAAATCGTACAACACCTTAAGGGAGATAGGAGCAAAAAGGTCATTTTCTGTGTAAAGATGGGGCGTGAAAGTGTTAAAAAGGGGTTAATTATTAAAGATTAAGAGTTTCCGCACCCAGCCGTTCTATTTAACGGTTCGTGGAAATTATGGTGACAGTGTAAAGAAAAAAAATGGAAAAAACAAATTAATTCGGTTTTTTAACTTTGATGCCCTCTCCCCTTAAGGTTTTCATTTTCCGTGAAAAATGGGTGAAGATTCGCACAGTGCTGTGATCAGCCCATACGGTGAAGGCTACAGGTAGGAGGTCATTCAGTACTTCTAGTTATGACAATATACATAATTGTCTGTTCTATGTGGGGTAGAAGTAGAACGTAGGTGACGATGGATGGAGCAAAATGGTTGGAGATGAATTCAACAGATGGTGGGTCCCAATACCAACCGCAATGTTTCCTACTGAGTTCAAACATAATTAACATAATTTGCC
>JANSTU010023083.1:0-27889 GCA_027564075.1 Bolitophila hybrida
TGAATTACCGTTACAAAAACCATAAACGAAATGCATTTCAGCCAATTCTTGCGTTGTATAATTATTCATATTTTATTATTATTCTATAATGCAAAATTTAATAACTTTTAAGATGAAGGCGTTCGTAAACAATCATATTGTACAAATAAACTTGCAGATATAAATGCAAAAAATCATGATTTCATGACCTACTATAATTTTCAGTAAGTATTAGATGTTACAGTGTTTTTCTTTAAAGAATAAAGAATATTTATTTATAATGTTTGTAAAAACTATGAAAACCTTAATAGTTAATAACTTATTATCTCGAAAACAGTAGTCTAGATAAAAAAATGTATGTAGTAAAATTATAGGTGACATTATTATAGCGCATCAAAATATCAAAAAGAATTAAAAAAATGATAGGGTATTATTTTGAGAAAAATGAAATTTTAATAAATATTTCACAAAAAAAATAATTTGAAGAGCAATTACTTCAAATTTAAAAGTTGTATGTAAATAATCTAATTATTTTTAAAATTGGTTATTCAATAACTTACAAAATAAGTCCTATCTCTTTTTCCTGGGAGAAATATTGACAAAGTTAAAAATAATTATGTGTTGGTATGTACCACCTCAAACATGATTTTTTAAACACCCTGTATCTCAGTGGGTGTTGAAAAGCGCACCCCCACCCCATACATTTTTGTCACAACCTCTTTAGGGTTAGTAACCCAACCTCTCATAAAGGAGGGCTCCTCCAAACCCCAAAACAGGAAAAATATTTGGCGAAAATTAACCCGCTTGAAGGAGGCGGTTAATGTTAAAAAAAAAAAACGAAAAAAGCGATTTAAATGGTGGTCGGGTTTTTTTAGGGAGGGGGTACTATATAAAATTAAATTAAAGGTGATTAACAATTTTCGACTAATCTTACGGCCAGGAGGGGAAGAATATGCTAAGGTGGAGGAAAAATCCAAAGATGCCAAATGATAGACTAAGACCAAGGCCACACACAAGGGAGGCTTGGGGTCCCCCTTACAAAGTACATACGAGTCACAGCCCCTTGACCACCCATCTTAATACCTAAATGGGCTCACTAACCCACACGTAACCAAACCCACCCACCTCCTATCAGGTGGGTCCAATTCTTAGCTCAAGCTATAATATCTCCACTACACATTCGACTAACGTCAGCCAGATTGGACCCATGGTGCACGTTATCACAATTATGGCAAAAATCGATGTGGCATGCTGTGGCGAACGGCTTGCCACATGAAAATGTGGTAATCAATGGCATATTATGTGGCTGTTCTCACACGATGTGGCATTTTGTGAGATTTTAATCATGTGGTAATATATCATATGTCAACGTCCTTCTGGATATGGTGACACCGTTTATACAACAGAAAGACACGGTTATGCGTTATTTAATTTCTGCAAAGGAACGGCTGTGCCTAACCTTGCGATATTAAGCATCTGGTAAACTTATTATAAAATTAAAATGAAACAACGAAACACAATGAAAAAATCAAATTCAACCGCAACGCATTGAAGTTCAATATGTTATCATATTGTTTTAGGTTTCCATATTTCATGAAAAAGAAAGCAGAAATTACCATAGACTGTGAATCACTTACTCACACGATTGCCATATGACTGTCATATGGGTGTTGTGCCATATAAACAAAAATGAAGTAAACATTCATATGGCAGTGTCATATCGTACTCGGATGATATGGTCACATGCGACTACCATATCAATGGCAAATTTCCATATCGTGTGAGCCCGGCTTTAAACAGGGCTTCAGAAAACTGTTTTTTTAAGAGCTAAGTTGGCTAATTTTTTTTTTTTCTCCTACGGAGACACAAATACCCTCGCCGCTGCAAGTTTTTTTTATATATCTCTTACGGATTGTCTGATTTTAGAAATCTTTTGTACCTTTCGTTTGATACTCCTCTTAATTGTCATTTTTAAAAATGTGGTTCAAACTTAGCATTCTTGTCAACCCCATTTTCGTATGAAAATAAATAAATTGTATAATAGACAGGTGTTTGAAAATTATATTTTCAAAAACACCTGGGAGTTTTTCCATTATTTTAGTTTTGTATGTTTAATCGATTCAAACCAATTGGTATTACAGCTTTCAGATAGTGTTTCCAAGCTATCTTAAAAACTGTTAAAAAACGCAGTATTAATTAAATCTCGTTTAAAAGTTTAAACTTCCAGTATATTCCACACATGTTTAGGAATAAATTTATGAAAAATAGAAAAAAAGGTTTTTTCGACAGATCAGATGGGGTGATTGTCTTAAAAAAAGTCGTAAGCGCCAACTATTGTTTATGGTTTGGAGATTTGGTGACAACTACATTAAGGGAGTATTGTTAAATTTGTTTTCAGATTATTTTAATTTTTTTAAATCAATTTAATAATATTATACTTACACTATATTCTGTTCCAATAAGGCGAGCCCATACAGCCACAGTTGAAGATGCTAACGTTACAAAGACGTTCCAAACTTTTTGGCGCCATGGCAAAGCAATTATTTGCATATCCGAAAACTTTGTTTCTGTTTTAGAAACAATGATATTTGCATTACCAGCACAATAAGCACTGACTATACAATGGTTTGCGGCTCCTTCTTCAACGGCGAACATGTGTGGATTTTGCTTAATTAGCACAAACCAATTATCCGGTAGCGTTTGTTTATACAATTTCCTGAAAATAAAATAAGTTAATAACCTATAATTGTATATTTTGTTATCGTACTGAAAAGTCTCTGGGATGTGCCAATCAAACAAGCCGTTCGGTGCCATATTTACACAATTGTATATTTTTCTGATCAATTCACTATCCAGATCAACGCAAATGGGCAGTAATATTAAATCCTTTAAGTAATCTATTTGCTCCAATACTTTTATACATGCTGCATCTTTAGCCAGCTGATCGGTTTTGAACTCCTCCGGGTATGTAGTGTATGATGCATCCCCAATCTAAAGTAAGCGAAACAAATGGTTAACAAAGCGTGAAAAGTTCTTAATTACGTACAGTTACACGACATCCTCGGCCATCATTCGTTTTGTAGAACTGGTACGTAGGTCTCTCAAACTTGAGTTCCGCACAACTGTTTTCCAATTTTGAACTAAGCAACGATGAAGAATTATTCTAAACAAATAAAAAAAAAATAACATATTTTATAATTATACAGAAGTGTATTTATCTACAAAAGTAATTACTCTAGAAGGCATTTCCAGTTTAAGCGGTTTACGTTCTGTTATCGTACTCATCGTGGCAATGGTCATTTTCTTATTGGCATTTACTTTTGTTGGTGCATCTGAAGCACTTGGGAATTGTTGTTTGAGACGAATATTTATAATGGAAGATGCGGCTTTTGGCGGCAATGTTTCCGGTGCCATAACGCGAGGGTGTAAGATTGGTTTTATTTGTTCTTTTTTAACTGGCTGCACTTCGGTTTGATTTGTTTCGTTTTTCGGTACCATATTTCTTACGCGATTCAACCTGTCCTCCAAAGTGCTTAGCGTATCGATGGTCGTTGAAGTTTTTTTAAATTCTTGTTTTAAATTAATTGGTTTAATAACTCGTTCATTTTTTATTACAATTTTTAGGTTGTCTTTGACATTTGTTTCTTCTGAAAATCTAAACGAAATAGTTGGCTTATCGATACGAGTTGGAGTAGTTTCCTTAAGCTTCTGAAAGTATTTTTGTGGTTCGATTTTGGGTAACATAAACTGAGTATTCAATTTCTTCTGATATTCCTGACTGACAATTTGGAATGCGTTCATTGTTTGTTGGAATCGAGGTGGTATAGGCGCTTTATTTGCAACCGGATTCTGGTTATTTTCTGTTTTAGGACGGTTTTTATTCGAGGTATATCCTTTTGTATAAGTGCTGTTCTTGCGCATTGTTGAATAAGATGTTTTCAGAGATCGAGGTGCTGGTAAAATTCGTGATGTCCGGTTTGCTTTCGATGATTTTTGTTCACAAATCAGTTGCTTTATGTGAGCAGACTCCTCGTTAGTACGAGCATAAACGCGATTTTGTCCTTTATACTGACGCAAACTGAATTCACCTGAATCAGCCAAAAATTCTTCCAATGAGTTGTAGCCAAACTGTTTGTAGGGTATGTTAGTACCTTCGGTGTCTTTAAAATCTTGATGAAGTTCATGAATGGTTGCATCTCGGCGTGATATAAGCAGTGCCCGCAGCACTGTTACCACCGATTTCATTTCTCCCATCGCGCTTGGGGAACGGCAAGATTTGCCAATCAAAAATTCCAATTGAATTACTTTTATTACTTTTATTTTATCTACTGACCGATGATCGCAGTGTATCCAAATCCATCGAAAATTACCACAAGAACATGAAGAGATCAAAATACAAAATGTCTGCTACTGCTTAACAACATTTACCGTTTTTTGTTTCGAAGTTGCAAAGTTGATTTACAAAGCGACGCCTATTGGCAAAATTAAAATCTAAGTTTCGAATCGAAATATAATGGTGCATTTATATATCTGCGAATTGCGTTCGTAAATTTATAAAATCGAAATTAATTGATAATTTTTATTAATTGAAAATCGAGTTAAAAATCGCAGCGAAAAGGTTTTTTTTTATTTCAAAATTATTTTGACTTTACAGCTTTCGCATGTTGGTGTCGTACTCCTTGTCTCCTTGAAAAAACAAAATCATGAGTATCTCTTTTGTGAAAAGTCATGTTTCCATTTTAATTGTTTGTTTTTAATGAGTTCGTGTTATGTTTGCCACTATACCGATCGGATAGAGTAAATAAGCGCAAAACGACAATATACAATTGAGTAAGTAAGTAATATACAATCGAGTAAGTATACTATTATCTGAACTCCTCACATTATAAAACAAATCATCCTTAATCGCGGTTGTGAACCGGGCAAATTAAAACTCAGAAGCATTCAGTCGTAAAACAGCTTAAACTAAATCTTAAACATTAATAAATATGAGATTCATTAGATACTAATCCTAAACTTTCAATCATCCATCTACTTAGATAATTACTTATATAGTGCTGAAAAGTCTTCGTTTTAAAAGAACACAAATTAGGAGCTCTTCTTACATCTAGAATTTGTACGATGTACGAATAACTTCTTGTTGATTACGATTTCCTCAACAAGGTTGTTTGTGAAGTAGAATCAGATCAGCCATGAAAATTGATATTTTAGAAGAAAAACAAAAAAAAAATCCATAGACGTATATTATAACTGCGTATACAAAAACATTATATTAAATATTTCATCAAAACAAATATTTGTGTAAACTTTTCTTCACGTGAATAATGTATCCTAATAAGCCCACCTAAAAAATATAAATTAAGATTAGAACATGACACGAGTTAATTCAAATACTTACAATTTAATAATTTTGTCCTTTCCACCTGACGCAACACGAGAACCATCCGGTGCCCAGTCAACGCCAAACACTTCGTCAGCATGCCCGGGAAGCTCTTGTGCAAGTTTTTTTGTTTGTACGCTCCAAACTAAAATAATAATTATTAACAAAGTTTTATTAAAAACTACAAGGTGATCTTTTACCCTTCAGTGTGGAGTCCTTGCTGCCACTTACGAGGAGTCGAGAATCTGCAGACCAAGCCAATGTGTAGACAGCCTGTACGTGACCACGGAACGTGCATACAAAAGCACCATTATGTGCCAACCACAGACGGACGGATTTGTCGAAAGAAGCAGATGCTAAGTATCTAAATAAAAATGGTAATGCAAATTTAAAAAAAAACATAAATTTTTACTTACTTGACATCGGGCGAGAACTTAACATCATTTACCACATTTTGATGACCTGTCATTCTGGTTAAACACTTCGTCTGATCGGATTTCCACAGATACAGTGTAAAATCGTCAGAGCAAGAGGCTAATGTCTCTACGCCATCCGGACACACTTTACTGAATCTCTCCAAAGCCATTTTCTTTAATTCCATTTCTACGATGAAATTAAAATTAACATAAATATTTCAGAATTATTATTTTTAAACTACATACTGTCAGACTTTGTGTATGACTTAGCCTTATCAACCACCGGGTGAAATGGTCCTGTGCGCAGAACGTAATCTGTGCTCAATGCTAAATTGTTTACCCAATGAGCATGTCCTGTCATTGTGCGACACATCACTCCGTCCTCGGCGCGCCACATTTTTATTGTTCGGTCCTTGGATGATGTGAATATTACACCGGCTCCACCCCATCGGACGGCCGTAACTGCTCCGGTATGACCAGCTAGAGTCTTCACACAATGTCCTAGAACTACATCCCATATGCGTACATCACCATCTGTACCAGCGCTAGCAATTCGCCTGCACTCTGGATTTTGATGATACGGTTCCCAGCTCAAGCAATTAATCCATTTTTTGTGGCCTACCAGGGGTTTACCGTGTTGTTGTCCAGTCTCTGGATCCCAGATTCTAATCTCTCCATTTTTGCATGCACTCGCTACCTTTGCACTATCCGGCGACCAAGAAACGCATAGTACCCACTGTTTATGTCCAGTACAAGTGAAATGTGGAGTTTCTGTGTTTAGATCCCACAGACGAAGAGTCGTATCACCTGAACCACTGGCCAAATGCTGTCCATCCGGACTGAAATTAAGTGAAACAACTGCCTCGGCATGGCCGGGCATAGAACTTGTGCATCGCGTTACTGGTCTCACTTTGAACACAGCCTGAGGTTGATAGACAATATCAATAACGGCTTCAGTGTCTGCTTTGCTAATGTCCATAGTTTTAGCCAATGAGTGTTTGACCTCTTCTTCATTAATGAAGAACAAAAATGGAGTTGGTTCATCCTAAACATAACATTAGTTAATAATCAATAAACAAGATTGCTCGAGTAATACTTACATTCTGGAGCAGGGCATTGCAAATAAGACCGAGCTGCGCAATTGTAACGCCAACAGGCAGATCAATAGGTGGACCGGCTTCCTCTCCGGTCTCGGATACGAGACGTGCTTGCACGGTGTGCGGACCAAGCTGCACTTCCTCGTCGTCAACTTCCATTTTTTGTTGTGGTTTTGTCTTAAACATTATGTGAAACTTTTCGCGACTATTTTTCAGGAGAAATTACAAAAACACGTGTGCGTCGCAAAGAGCACACTTCATAAAATAAAAACATGTATTTGCATGTTTGACATAAATGTCATAAATATTTAGCTTTTGACATTGAATGAGTACGTTCAGTGCAAATATTTTTTATTTTATTACAGAATACACTGTAAAATATCATTTTTCATTAGAGAAAAGTGTTATACAAAAATTGGTTTGCAGTTATCAAGTATCTTATAAATATTTAGATATACATATTTTTTTATTTCACGTTTATATAATAATCCCATCAGATTTCACGCTATGACCAATGACCAGTCGTTACCAATACACCATTTGTGGCTTGTTTCATAACAACCAGTGTTGTATATAATTGTTGTTGTGGTTCGATAATGCATGTTACCGTAAGACAAGATTAATTAGATGTTTTTAGATGACAGCTCCTTGCAAAATATGGTTGTATATGTCCTTATTTCATCTTTGTTAATAAACATGTCATAACGTTATATAGTATTTTTTTAAATGAAATAAATTTACCCGTCAACTATTTTTGCTAGAAAAAGGAACACCTTTTAAACTAGATAAGAGGCCGATCAATCAAAATGCGCATGTTGGATTTTGTGTTTATTTAATTTGTTTGCACACGTGTGACGTCAAAAGAAGTTTGCCGAATTTTTACCGAACTTTACAGAAGACATGCTTTTTAGTTACACATTTTTCATCGTTTCACCTCTAAATCAATTAATGATAAAACGGAAGAAATATATGTGTGGTTGATACGTTGGCTGGCTTTTAGAAGGCCAGAGGTTCGATCCTGGCCCGGCAGACAGAAGTGTAGCATTTTAAATCAGTAGGTTCTCTATTTCTGAAATAGGTTATTGATTAGGAAAAACGGCGGTGCAATATTTATTTATTTAAATATAATATAAGTTTTATGTGATATTTTATTTAAATATTGGAAATATTCTGCAGGGTTTTCTTTTTGCTACACATGTATTGTCATGTATTTTAAAAAACAACACGATATGTCATCTGTGATCTGTCAGAAAACAATTTAAATTATTTTGCTGCGATGCTGACATTGAGTTGACATTCGCACATTGAAACCAAAAACAGTTTAAAATAAAATTAAAAAAAACTGCAAACATCGGTATACGCATCACCAGAAATCATTGTGAATATGTGCGTATAAATATTACGTCCAGTTATCCTATTTGCTTTTAAGGAATTATTACTTGTTTCGTGTGTTTGAAGAGATATTTAGTTCACGATATTACAGATTGGATTGTATTGGTGCGTCACATTTGATAAGGATTAGTAAAATAACAATAACAATACGCGATAGCTTTTCAAAATGCGGAGTCGCAGTAATTCCGGTGTCCGGCTGGACTATTACCAGCGTATTGTTCACAGATTGATTATGGCACATCAGCAGCCGGTGACCGGACTCTTTCCGGCTAGTCCAAATAATCCACATGCCTGGGTAAGTAGATTAACTATTCTTATTTACTACTATTTTAACAAACAAATCTCGATTTTAGATTCGTGACAACGTCTATTGCATACTAGCTGTATGGGGTTTGTCTATGGCGTATAAGAAGATCGCCGATCAAGATGAAGATCGTGCCAAAGCGTATGAGCTCGAACAGAGCTGTGTAAAACTCATGCGTGGTTTACTCATGGCGATGATGCAACAAAAGGATAAGGTTGAAAAGTTCAAAACCACTCAGAGTCCAATGGACTCGTTGCATGCCAAATATTCAAGTAAGAATGGCCAGACAGTAGTACGTGACGACGAATGGGGTCATTTGCAGGTCGACGCTATTTCATTATATTTGCTGATTTTGGCTCAGATGACTGCATCAGGATTGCAGATTGTCTTTTCACTAGACGAGGTGTCATTTATACAAAACTTGGTTTTTTACATTGAGTCTGCCTATTGCATTCCTGTATATTTCTTTTCTTTTATACATAATATATATTATCTAACAGGTGTATATTATTTTAGGACTACGGCATCTGGGAGCGTGGAGATAAAACAAATCATGGACTACCCGAATTAAATGCTAGCTCTATCGGTATGGCCAAAGCTGCATTGGAGGCTATGAACGAACTCGATTTGTTCGGAGCTCGAGGAGGTCCCGCCAGTGTAATTCATGTGTTGGCCGACGAAGCGCACAAATGCCAGGCTGTGCTTCAGTCCATGTTGCCACGTGAGTCTAACAGCAAAGAACTGGATTCTGGTCTTCTTTCGATCATCGGATTTCCAGCGTTTGCCGTCGATGATCCACAATTAATAAAAGCTACTCGTGAAGCTATTATCACACGTTTACAAGGAAAATACGGTTGCAAACGGTACTTGACTACATAACTAATATACTTTATATACTAATATATGATTGAGACTATTAATAGGTTCTTGCGCGATGGCTATCGTACTCCGCGAGAGGATTCTGCACGTTTGTATTACGAGCGGTGGGAATTACGCATGTTTGAGAACATTGAATGCGAATGGCCGCTTTTTTATTCGTACCTGATTCTGTTTCACTTGTTTCAGGGTGAAAAGCTTCTAGTATCGGAGTATGCGCACAAGTTGGAAGTAGGTTTTTTCGTATCTTGTTTATATAGTACTTATTTTCTGATATTTTTTCAAACAGGAAGTACTTGTAAGATCTGACGATGGCATGTATCTGATGCCGGAGAGTTATGCCGTGCCAGCAGACTGTGTGGCTGCAGAATACAAGAAGCCTGGCTCGCAGCCACGGGAGGTTGTCGGTCGGTGTCCGTTTCTGTGGGGTCAGTCACTGTACATTCTTGGAAAACTCTTACAGGAGGTACATTTCTCAATCGATTCCTTTAAGTAATCTGTTTTTGACAGATTCATACATATGTTTAGGGTTTCTTGGCAGTTGGTGAGCTGGATCCACTGAATAGACGATTGGGTGCTCAGAAAAAGCCTGATGTCGTTGTTCAAGTTGTTATTTTGGCAGAGGACAGTGTAATTCGAGACCGACTTGCCGAACATGATCTGCACGTGCAAACAATCGCTGATGTTGCTCCAATTGAGGTTCAACCGGCTCGCGTACTCAGCCATTTGTACACATATTTGGGACGCAACAAAAAGCTTGGTCTCAGCGGACGAAAGTCTCGTGACGTCGGTATCTTAAGTACCAGTAAATTGTATTCACTGAAAGATCGAATTTTTGCGTTTACTCCTCAGGTAAGAGAGTATTTAAATGTTTATTTTAATACAAATTAGTATACAACATTTAAATAGGTTTTTAAAATATTTAAATATTTGTATGGGCAGGAACTGTGCTAGTTGTGTTTTGATTCTTTCATAAAATTTATAGTAGATTCGCGTGCAGTTCCGTTTTCCTTACATTAAATATATATATAAATAATTTTCTAACTCAACACCATAAACCCCAAACAACTATAGTTCGTCGATCTGTCACGTTTCTACATTGCATCGGACAACGAGCTCATGATCGACATACTAAAGGGCGAAATTAATTTCCTAAAGTCAGCTTGGCAGAATCTGCTCGGACGACCGCTTGTCGTGCTGGTTTTGAAGACGACTAACCTAGGTGCGGCTCGATTTTAACTTATAATTGTGTTTGTGTGTATGTGTGTGTGTGTGTGAACCCTTGTTGTTAAATTTCCTAACATCAAGACACAAGTTATCTAAAAATCATAATCCTGTGCTTGCTATTGTAATTTTAAGTATTTAGTAGATCTACTAACAATACCACGTTATTTTGAAGTATACATCTATATTTTGTACCTATGATGCCCTCATATAATTTTGAATAGTGAGTGACAGGATAAATTTGTGTGTTTGCGATTTTTTTTTTATTAATCTTAGTGTGGATCTGGTGGTGTTGGCGCTCATCGCAGATTGTACTTTTTACGGTGATAGGCAGTCTTTATAATAATCTCATCGTCTATATCAGAAAAGCCCCCCATTAAAATTTGCAGAATAATAATATTTACTTTATCAAACGCAATATTTTTTCAAAATTAATTAACAAAAACACACTAAATTTCTATTTCCACAATCTATTATCGCGCGCCCAGAATTTTGACTACGATGAATATTATACTTCCCGTGATCCGGCTCTGTTGGCAAGTAATTTTACAGAGAACGTTGCATTTCTGGCTAACAACTGGCGACACATGTTGGGCAGGCCAACCATTACGCTAATGGCCACTGACAATATGCTAGGTAAATGGAGGATTTTTTTTTCTATAAATATCATTTTGAATCGAGGAGACGCGAGAAGCAATATGAATCTCTCAATTATGACGTCGCCATGATTCTCTGTACAGTTTATGTGTATGCTTTATATGTTGTAACGTTTTGTATGTATGTGCGCAATTAATCGATTTTAATATTTGTATATGTGAACCTGAATGGCTAAACGAACTGAGCGTCCTAAATTAATAATAATTGTCTTTATAGTTTATTAATTTCTATATTAATAAATATTCTATTCTTTTTAAATATAATTTCTGACTAAAATGGCATCTTTGGCCTAACTCCTGTTACATATAATATATATACTATATATATATATATATCTTAATTAATAATTATAGATAAATAAATAATCCATAAACACATGTTCATAAAAATGCTCATATCAGAATCAGAGGTAATGTGTTTATAAAAAAGTTAAAATAATGCAATGTTTAAAGTTAAAATATACGGTCCGACTCAGATGCTCAAACGTTCAGATGCGCGAATATCACAAATTAAGACTGGCGTAATAAATTATACACAATTACATATATATTACGCCAGTCTCGTAAAAAAATTTGCGAAAAAAAACTAAATTTATATACATATTTAGGGGTACTAAAGTGTAATTAGCAAATCAATATTTCTAAAATCCTCTGCGTGGTTTACTAGCTACATTTTTTTTGTAATATAACCAAATATATGCTGAATAATTATTTCTCAATCACATTTTCTTCTGTCAAAAAATGTCAAAAATACGCTTTCTTTTAGGCCTTTGCAGTGGCGTTGCCCCTTCATACAACCATAAATACCATAATTACATTTATATTTGTCTTTTTTGTTTATGTAATCGTAATAGGAAATTCTAAAAAACTATAATTTGGATTAATTAAGCTTCCTTCTGAATTAATGATTTTGTATGTTAAATGTATAGGTACTAAGGAGTGTGCCGAATTAAATGGTTCAACGCTAAAATAAAAATTTAAATTAACTGCACATACTAGGCGCGTAACCATAGTAACCAAATTATAGGTTTTTAAATACCGTTGAACATATCAACAATTGTCAGTTTTGGGTATTCTTTAAAACAAAAATGGTTAATTCACAAATAGCATAGCGTCAAGAAATTGTGCGCAAATATTTAGAAATTGATAAACGCTGCTATGGATGATAGCAAAAGATGTTGGAGTGAGCCACTGCACAGTATGAAGGGTGATAAAGCGGTACAACGAGACGTTTACGTTGGATCGGAAACATGGGTCTGGGAAAAAGACAGGTCCAAGAGACTCTAAATTAGAGAAAAAGATCGGCAACACAATTTTAAAGAAGAGGGAAACCTCTGTACGAGATGTGGCAAAAAATGTCAAATCAGTGCAACAATGGAGCAACGTGTGAAAAAACCAATAACATGAAAACATTAGAGAAACAGAATTAGAAACAAAATAAGACAGCAATACGAAGATCAAAAGATCTGTACAAAATTTTATGTAAAAAATGCGTATCTTGTTTTGGACGATGAAACTTACTTAAAAATCGATTTTTATTTGGTGTGGGGACTCAGCACTACTTAAATTTGTCAACGCACAAGTAACTGCAAATCAAGTAATAAGCGTAAATGTCAGTACCGTCACTATTATGAATTTATTTAATTTGTGAGTTAATTATACAAAAATATTATAACATGCTTGCGAGCCTGACATTAGATCTTATTTTGTCTTCTTGAGACATTACTTGCCCCTTTTTAAAGAATCTGGACTGTTCATTCATTCATTTTGTTTTTAATTTGTGTAATTCATCTACTAAATCTACTGATAAAGTTTTTTTAAAAAAAAATGTAAATATGGCTCATTTGAATGATCATAACTTTGTATATATGAAATTTGGTGTATTTTGGGTATTTGAGAAATTGCACTTTTCATTAAAGTCTTAATTTGACAAAAAACAAATCAAATCATATATTTAACTTAACAATTTTTTTTTTTTTTACAAAATGCTTGCTGCTTGTAATTTAAAAATGCATGCTGCATGTAACCCTATTAAATATAATCGAAAATAAAATAATTGGTAGACTACATACTACAACTTCACCAATTATTTAAATTTAAAGTATTACATTGTTGAATATCATATGCTCTAATACACACACAAAATCCATTCTTTTATCTAAAACACAGATCAGAACAGAGTACCACTTGCGATGATTCAGACGATGAAAAAACTTAAATCTGGCTACATTAATGGCACCCGTGTTATGCTCGGTAATCTTGGTGACTTCCTCAATACGTCAGCAGTTACAGATCTCAGTTTTCTCGGCAGCCAAGAAGACGGCTATCCAGATAGTAAATATTTATAGTTATACAATTAAAAAGCTCGAGTTTAATTTAAAAAAATCCTAGGATTGAATCCGGATGTACAAACATACTTGGATGAACATCTTCTGCGTTCGTTCAGTCAGAAGAGTGCTGTCAATGTACGATCAGGTGGCCTGCGACCGAGACATCAGCTTCGACGGCGTATGTCTTGCAAGGGTGCCATCAAGAAGACCCGTTCGATTAATGTGGATTGTGAGTATATCCAACAATACATTCTACTGAATCTTATATTTATATCATTTAGCTGATACCCTTGGAATGGAGGGAACCGTACACGAGCGCCGTCAGTCATCCGTTGTACAACCCACCTGGTTGGAGCCCAAGCAGCAACCCTACACTAATGTGTTTGTACAGGAAGCGGCAAACAAGAGCCTATCAACCACATCGACAAGCTTAGCAGAAGAGGGAACTAGTAAACTTCAGATACACGATAGACACGATTGTACATACGTTTGTATATTTTTTTGCCAGCTATATATTTTAAAATTTATTATTTCTTGCAGTGCCAAAAATTCAATTGCCTCCTATTGCGCGTCATCGCCTAACCAGTGAAAATAATTTTGCCGATACCGAGGTAGACGAATTGGTTGCTATGCTCCGTGAAACCGAAAATCTCGAAGAACAAGGCGATATTTTACAGTATCTTGTCGATACTCAAGGACTAGATTATAATACTGGTTAGTATATGATTTTCAGTTTTTTATCATTCTAGTAAATTTAGCGGATGTATCATCAGAAAGCGAAAATACTCCAGGCAAGCTAATTGGTGTAGTTGCTGTGGATGTGACTGTTCGTGCCTTACTCAAGGGTCTGTACGAGAAAGCCTGTCAACAGAAACTTTGGGGATTAGTACGACACACTGCCGGTATGCTCGGTAAACGTGTTGAGGATCTGTCCAAGGCCATTACCGATTTGTTGGTACGCCAAAAGCAGGTGACCGTTGGTATGCCACCCAACAACGAGTTTACCATTACAGCTCCGCTGCCCGAAGCTGATCTAAGACAGCTTATACATGAGGTATGCATTATTGAACATAATATTAAATTTAATAAGCAAAATTACCTATGTTTATTAACTTATTTGTAATCCTGATATAGGCCTATGGTGACGACGAAAGTACTGCGATGCTAACGCAAGAGCTTATGGTCTATTTGGCCATGTTTATACGTACTGAACCGCAGCTGTTTCATGAAATGCTGCGTCTTCGTGTCGGTCTAATTATTCAGGTCATGGCCAAGGAACTATCACGTACGCTGAACTGCGACGGAGAACAAGCTTCAGAGCATCTACTAAATTTGTCACCGTTCGAAATGAAGAATTTGCTTTATCACATTCTCAGTGGTAAAGAGTTTGCCGTAAGCAGTGGTGGGTTTTTTATATTTGTAGTTATATGATGTTTTGACACATTATTCCTATTTCAGTCGCTCGCGGCAATTTCTCGATTGTGAGCTGTAAATCGGGACGCGTCAGTAAGAAAAGTCAAATCGGACTGGGTGAACCAGAGACTCACGACGAACGCATTACCGAAATTGACGATCGTCAAGGCCAATGGTTACGAAGACGACGATTGGACGGTGCACTTAACCGAGTGCCACGAGATTTCTACTCTAGAGTCTGGACGGTTTTGGAGAAGGTGAATAATTGTGAATATTATATATTTTATAACATTTTCTATGTTGTTTCAGTGTCAAGGATTGGCAATCGAAGGTCGAGTGCTTCCGCAGAGTCTTACGCAAGAGATGACGCCTGGTGAATTGAAGTTTGCACTCGAAGTTGAGACGGCTTTGAATACAATACCTCAGGTAATACGCCCTGATTGTAAATAGCAATGTATAGTTAACAAGTCAACTACCTTTGCAGCCGGAATACAGACAACTAGTCGTGGAGGCTTTGATGGTTCTAACATTAGTCACCGAACACAATATGGTAACTGGTTTGGGTGACATCATTTGTGTTGAGCACCTGGTGCATAAGGCAAACCAGTTGTTCCTCGATGACCAGCGCAAAGTGCAGGGAGATGCCACGTTGTGCTGTGCCAAATCCAAAGACGGCAAAGAAACGACTCCTCAGGGTATGCTATTGTGCGGTGGAGCTGCCTACATTTGCCAACATCTTTATGACAGGTTTGCATTCAGATTTGTTATATTTCTTGTCTCTGTTCTTAATTTTGTATTATTTCAGTGCACCCAGTGGCAGTTATGGAACAATGGTGTACATTGCAAAGGCTGTAGCCTGTGTGCTTGACTGTCTTCCCAAACAGGGTGACATGGATTGCACGATTAGCTAGATGACACTTTTTTGTGCTTACTTAATCTTTGTGCGCTCTCTCAAAAGTTAGCTACAATTAGTTTTTCAGTGAATTTTGTGAATATTTGTTTAGGACCGATTACTTAATTCCGTTTAAATTTATGTGAAATAAAGGAATTATTTATGCAAGTTTCAATTAATTTGTATTTATTTATGTGTATTGAGATAACATTGAGATCATATTGTTATGGTTATGGTTTACATATTACATTAATAACTAAAAATATAATTGTATACTTATATACTCTTTGTTATATTATAATAAAGTACATTTAATACAAACACCTAATGTGGTAATTTTCTGAATGTACGTAATAATTATGTAATCCAATAATCCTTAATATTTAAAAGTTAATGACAATAAAAAAAATTTAAGAAGACAATTGAGCCACTGACATTCCTTGTTCTGCAAGACCACGTTGTACAATAAATTCTTTAACCAACCGTTGATCCAGAAACAGTTTTGCTTTATTTTCGAGATCTTCAATATCTTTGCCTTCTTTATAAGTTCCAAGAAAATTAAGCAGTCGTAGCCAAACGTTGACATTTGTCTTGCCGAAATAAACGACGGCCAACTCTAAGCACAATTCTAAAGAATATAAGCATTTATCTGACGGCGTAGACTCCAGCTCGGCCATTTTTTCTAGCAACTCAATATAAACATGAAACCATTCCATTATTTCATAGTATTTCTTGCGAGTATATGTAATGTTCATAAAGTTCGTGTTCCACTCAAGAAACTTTGCTTTAAAAGCGTTAAAACGAGGTGTTGAAAATTGATGCGCCAATATGAAGCATTCCTCGAAATATTGGCCCTTTAGTTCTTGTACTTGTAAAGATAAATAATAGAATTCAAAAACCGGTAACGAATCTTCGCCTAATTGTTTAACGGCTTCCTTGAACGTTTCCCGCTCTCCAAAAAAATCATTCTTACGAATAAAGTATCTTAAATGCATTATCCATATGTTAGGGTCATTGCGATATTTTCGTTTTGCATTAAGGATGACCTGCAAATAAAATAAAATTGTATAAATATAACGTATTATTATTGTTCGTAAAACCACCGTTTATTAACACAAAACAATTACATGTCTAAATTCGTTTAATTTCATGTTTTGTGTTAATAAATGTATGTCTAAAACGGTGGTGTTACTTTTATGTTGTTTTACAAACAATCAATAATATTACAGAGACATACGGACATTATCCAATTTGTAAATAAATATAACGTAATCAAAAAACGCTAAATATATAGAGACTAACATTTAAAATTTTCTTGTGGTCGACTATGGCGACAGAGTACAATATTTCAACGTAATTCTGGTAATGGGTCGCCGACATACGAAAAGCCCTGTCAGCGTCATTGAAAGCACGATCACGCATTTGTATGCATAGCGTGGTAACTTTATCGTCAGTTTCCTTTTTATCGGTTAAATTGAGCATTCCTTTCAAATAGTAGTCCCACATTTGTTCAGTCGGAATCTACAAAAGAAATAATGAAATAATATGATAAGAAATAAATTTGATGCAAATACCCTCTCAACGGCTTTTCTGTAAACCATTACAAATCGGCGGATTTTTTGTATTGGGGTGCGCACCATGTTTCTTAACGATGACACAATTTCCTTTCCCTGCAATTCCCGCCTTGCAATAGCCTCCCAGAATTCCTCACAATCCGAAAATGCATTTATCATGTCAATATGTATGGTGTGCACAACCTTCGCCGCTTCGGGATATTTGTCCAATTTATCCAATAGTTTCAATCGTATATCAAATCCTCCAATACGCAAAACACAAACATTTACAATTGCAATTAGTTTATCGGACATATAAGTACTGCCCTGATTGACTATATCCCGAATGTTTTTTAAGAAGTAGTCTATTAACGTCATGTAGAGTTGTTCCGAGTCCGAAATATGATGCATGGCTCGGTTGAAAAGTAGCAGTGCATTTCTTTCACTTTTACGCTTGTACAATTCCCAATTAATGTACTTCAGCCACATATATTCATTACCACCATGAGACTGCGCAAACATACATATACATTTAATAAAAAAAAATGTATGTTAATTATTAATACTCACAATTAGCATGTCCTCAAAGACGGCTGCGGTAGCTAACATATTTTTATCAAAAGTCTCATCAACAAAATCAATGTACATTTCCCACGCAGTCTCGTTCTTCGGATATTTATTAGTGAATTCTTGATAGATAGGCCTAATGCGGTTCTCTGCATTTCGTATAAGCGTAACCGGTCGTTTATTAGCCACCATATCACTAATAAGTCTCTGTTCATGCTGCAGATACTTTATGTAAATGGAAGCCGACTTTTCAAACTTTGCTAGTTTGGAAAAAGTTTTACGGTAGTTTTCAGTGTTACTGAAGAAGTTTTAGACATACATATATATGATTGGTATTCGTAAAAATATATCGAAATTTACTTACTCTTCGACATTATTATCATTTCCCAAATTTCCATTGTTGTCATCTATTCCGTCTTCAGCTTTCATTGTAGAAATTATTCAGGAAAACAGAGTTTCAAGATTGAAACAAGTAGAAGCGATGCGCAAATTACGAATAACGTTTATCAAAAAACAAAAATCGATTATGATAAAGATAGGGAAAATAGCAATGGCGATTTAGGACTTGGTTGTCATTTCTCAATTGTTAAGACAATAGCCGCGTGAATCGTGAGAAATAAAAGAACATTATTGTTCTCATCTCTCAATAAAAAAAGGTGTATAACTAAAGGAATGTTCAGATGTATGAACAAATGTATGTTACTCACAGAGTTCATAGAGTACTATAACCGTATGAAAAATGGGTACATTTTATGTTATGTTAAAATACTGTCAAACATGTAAAATGAAGTTCAGTTGTTGTGACTTTAACAAACATATAAAGTACTTAATTTATTAAAATTGAAGTAATAAACAGAAATAAAAAGTCTTGTTGGATCCTGTAATCCCTTGTGGCCTTGTGGGACATAGGTCCGCTCACCGAATTCATAAATAGGCTGTTAATAGCAAGATGAAAATACATTCGAAAAACCCTTCGTTCTGCCGTGCCGGAATCGAACCGGCGAGCTCCCATTAGCCAGCCAACGCGTTAACATACTCGGACAAAAGTACTATGCCCATTTCATCTAGTCAGCAAAACAAAAAGAGAAGAATAATGCAAATTTATTATAAATCGTAAACAATTATAATAATTAATTTAATTTAATTAAATCATTAATTTTGATGATTATATTGTAAATTACAATGGAAAATATTAAATATTATTTAAATAAGAATTCGTGTGTATTAACATTTTGCACACATTTTTTTTTTTTTTATAAAATGTTTTTTTAGTTTTTGTATTTTTTTAAGAAAGGTATTTAATCAGAATTTTTACACATTTCGAATTATATTGGTTATTAGTTGGTACTATTGTACGAATTCATAATCTAAACAACTACCATTTTTTTTTGAATGTTTTTTACTATGTTATAGTTAAACACTGCGTCTACATATGTACGGTGTCGTCAAACGTCTTGTCACTTTTACAGGCTTTCAACATGTTGAACTACACAACGACCAAAACTCAACACATACAAGCAAATGACCATACTTAGGTTTTCCTGTAAAAGTGACAAGACGTTCGATGACCACCTTACACATGTAGACGCAACAAAACTCGGGTGAGACTAAGGATCTAGTACAACAATGGATATTTGGTGTGTGATGGCGTAGTGTTTTTGAATGTATTTTTTCGTAATGGGAGGGGAGGGGGTAGGGTGTTGTAGGTTATCACAAGAGTTTCAAGGAGTGGAGCACTGAACTTTCTATAAGTAAGAGAGCCAATAATGAAAATTATTACTGATTCTTTTAACCTTTTTTATTTTATATCCTCGAGACGAGATTTACTTGAGTTTTTGTCATCGATCTACGAATATATCCCTGTGTAGACACAATGAGTTAATAGTGTCCTGGGTAGCAATTCGGTTAATACAGCCAAATAAGTAATATACATGATTATTTATTTTAACGGAGAGGTATTTTTGTCTGTAGAAACTACGTTTGGTCCGGACACTTTACCTAAGTACGAGCCTAAGTATCAAGTGCACGTTTCGTACCTTCTATGGATCGGAAGCGGTGTCTAACCCAATGTGACAAGTTCATGTTAAAAGTCTTCAAATAACGGAATATTTTTGGGAAAGAAAAACAAAAATAAAAATGGGTTGACAGCAGCCGTCATCCATTTTAGATAAATTTACAGAAACGACTCGGAAACATGTGAATGAATGTGAATATAGTAGTTCATCACAAATTCACAATATCAAAAAACAACAATGGTAATATTGGGAATCCTATCTTATATAATGCTTTGTTATAATATTAGTTTCCTGGGTTTGATGGCAGGCTTCGTGCATCGTGTGGGTACAACCAAAATGTTTGACATTTTATAAATAAAAATAAAAAGTTCGGACTTGGGATAACTATTCCCTATTGTTTGTCTGTTGTGTTTGTCCTGTGTTTATTTGCGTGTCCTCCTATATGTTATTTTGCAATCTAATATTATTCATATGATACTCAATAAGTTTAAACGATAGTTCGCTATTTTAAAATGAGCTCCATCGGGCCAATTTGTCGGTCGTGTCTTGCCGAAGACAAAGAGGTTCTCGTCCATCTTACGACACAAGCTGAAGGAGGAAGCAATAACCTTACTTTCTTGGAGTGTTTTTCTGTTTGCACAAACATTAAAATCGAAGAGGACGATAGTTTGCCACAGACAATTTGTGAAGAATGTCTGTCCGAATTGCTTGTGGCATATAACTTTCGAGCAAAATGTGAGAAAGCTGACTATACTCTGAGAAACCGTTTTGTTCAGGGGCACCAGGGTGTTGTAGATGAAGATATCATATTAAAGTTCGAGAACAGCTTTGATGGAAATGAAGTGGTTATTGATACTTTTGACCAACCAGAATCGGAGTTAGAATATGGAGTTGAAGAGTTTAATCATCATTCAACACAAACACCCGAAGAGATACCGACAGTTCGACGTAGCAACCGATCAAAAATTCCAAAAAAATGGCCCGAAGGGCATATAGACGAAGAAGGAACAGAACACTATCTAGTTCAAACAGAAGACTCGAATATCAATTTAAAATTAATTGATGAAACTGTAATCGAAACTTTAAATAGAGACGAGTCTACAGAGAAGGGATCTGAACTACAACTAGAACAATTGAAAGAAGATCATGCAAATTCGAACTTGTTCAAATGCGAACACTGCAAAAAGACTTTTAGTGAGATCCGTTGACTTTTTTTTTTTAACAAAATTATACAAAATTATATTTCTATTATCAGAATTGAAGATTTCGCTGCAAAAACACATGACAAAAATGCATGAAGGAAAGCATCTGTGCAGCTTTTGCGGTAAGCTATGTAAACACGAATCCTCGCTGAACGCTCACCTTCGTCGCCATCAAGGTATGTTTGGACTCATAGTACACATTAATTAAAATTTTAACAATCGATTTATTTTTTTAGAGGAACGCCAATTTAAGTGTATTCCTTGTGGTAAATCTTATTTTTCTCGCAATGGGTTACTTCAACATCAGGTCACTTCTCATGCCGAACAAAAACCCAATGCCAAGTTTTTGTGTTCCGTGTGCGGAAAGGGATTCACAACAAACCAACGCCTTCAGATTCACACGTTTGTTCACACGGGAGAGCGAAACTACGCTTGTGATCTTTGCAGTAGGCAGTTATACAATTGAAAAAAAAACACATACATAAAATTCTCTTATTTTTAGATAAAACATTTGCGACCGAGTTTCGACTTCGTAGTCACAGTCGGACACACACCGGCGAACGTCCGTACCAATGTCAAGAATGTGGCCTTACATTTGCCCAGGGCAATGCACTGAAGTGTCACAAGCGAATTCATTCAGGTGAAAAACCCTACTCGTGTAAATTTTGTGGCAAGAGTTTCTCACAAAATACTATTCTAAAGACCCATATGACACTACATACGGGCAAAACGGTAAAATGTCCAGACTGTGATAAAAAGTTTAGTCGTGCGTCCTACTTGATATTGCATCGTCGCGAGCACACTGGCGAGAAACCGTACGCATGCGATCGATGCCCTAATCGCTACAAACAGAAGAGTCACCTCGATCGACACATTGATACGCATCTCGGCATCAAGCACCAGTGTTCGATTTGTCAAAAAGAGTACTCCAAACAATGGTCCCTGAAAATGCACATGTTTACGCATACAAACGAGAAACCATTCAAGTGTGGAGAGTGTCCGCTTTCGTTTATACGTCGTGACAAGTAAGTGTACTTCATTATTTGTTATAATATTTATATAGTCTAATTTACTGTTTTCTAGGTATAAGACTCACTTGAAGGTACATCACGGTCAAAATTTGTTAAATGGCCCCCAAGATATTTTGCACGAAGAACCGGTGATTTCGCAGTTCGTGCATACCGAAGAGATTTTCGAAAGCAGCAAACCACCAATAATCACTACCAGTATATCTGCAGTAAAGGCCAGTGCGTCCAAGGTCATAATAAAACAGTAGAATAATATAAAAAAAATGTTTCAATTAGATCGTAATTATTTATCGGAATCGATATTTTGTAGCCGTATTATTACATTATTTTTTGTATATCTTTTACCATGTTTTAATTTTTAATGTATTTGTATGTTAATTAAATATTTTGCTAAGAGCATAATTTTGTTACATTTTAATTTATTATTTACAATTATAAGAGTATTGAATGGCATCCGGGGCTGGACGCTATACGCTGCATTTTTGCCACGAGCCAATCGTAAACAAATTCAGGACGCGATACATTTTATTTTTTTTAAGGAATGGATGCGTGACCACCACATGTTTGTGTATTTTGAGCAAGAGCGTATCTATCCTCTTTAAGATAAATAGGGCATTTTGCCCATTTAATTACTGATTTAATATTTATATTTTTTTATATTATTTAATAATTAAATTTGATTTAATTTAGCATCATGTATTTTAACCACCATTGTGAATATTTAACTAAATAATAATTCGTAATTTTTCCGACTGGGACTCAACGCTTAGAATTTTTAGTAGCAAAATAAACGTCAAAGTGACGCACGCAAATTTATTTGTGTGCATTGCGGAAGCAAAAACATATATTTATAAATAATATATCGCAAAACCACTGTACCGGGCTTAATTTGTACTATTATCCGCGAAGCTCGGATATCCCTAGAGTGCCTAACAGGTAACCTCGGAATCGGCATGATTATCCTCTGCGCTATAATACATCATCAGTCACCTTTGTTCTGTAACTGTGTCACCCGTCACCGTCTCCAATACTTAACTATATAACTGTTTTTGCGGCCGCAATAGAATAAAAAAACCTCACGCGATCTTTTCTAGTTAGTGTATATATGCTAGATATGCAAAATGTTGTCAGGTGCCTAATTGATATCTAAGTATCTCGTAAAATGCATATTCCGCGTTTGAATGTGATTGGTGTGTGTGCCATTAGCTTGTTGTGTATCCTGTTGATATTCGCTAGTCATCGGTTTACGTCAAATAACTATGCGACGGACTTCTACAAGTCTAACGAGGCTAGACATCATATTCGATTCCCTAAGAACAACAAGTATGGTACTCGAAAGATCTTTGATGCTGCAATTGCTGTGACCACTCCTCCTGCGTACAATAGCACTATTACAGTGACGGATATCCTGACAGCTCAACGACAGCGAATTGTCGAAGAAATGGACTCGTTCGAGTATGCGCGAGATGCTGAGAAACTGTCCGCTTTGACGCCCGAAACGGCTGGCACACCATACCAGAGTGTCATCGTGACCACATGGCGTTCTGGTTCTACATTCTTAGGTGACATACTGAATGCGATGCCCGGTAATTTTTACCATTACGAACCATTGCTAAACTTTGATATAGTTCAGATTCGGGGCGCTCCTTACGCTGAAAGGGCTTTGCAAAACTTAAAACAATTACTAAGCTGTAACTATACTGGCATGGAAGAATACCTGGATTATGGACAAGCTCATAACTATTTGTTTAGTCACAATACCCGACTATGGAAATATTGCCGTTTGTATCCACAGTTCTGCTGGGAATCGAGTTTTTTAAGTCCTTTCTGTAAGCTGTTTCCAATGCAGAGTATGAAAATTGTACGTCTACGTTTGGCGCTGGCTGAACAGCTACTAGACGATCCAAATCTTAACGTACGTATTGTACTGCTAGTTCGAGATCCACGTGGAACATTGCAATCACGAAAACATCGCGAGTGGTGCCCCGGTCGTCCAGACTGTGATGATCCAACGATACTTTGCAAAGATATGGTAGCCGATTACTATGCTGCTGAAATATTAACACAAAAGTACCCACAAAAATTCAAGGCTGTTCGCTACGAAGACCTTTCTATGGAACCATTTAAAATGACACAGGAGATTCTTGACTTTTATGGATTGCCTTTCGACCCGCTGGTTGAAGAGTTTTTGGATTCTCACACACGCTCTGACATTGGTGGCGTAAGTTCAACGTTCCGTGACTCCAAATCGGCACCATTTCATTGGATGCGAGATCTGAGTTTTGAGGAGGTACTAGAGATTCAGAATAGTTGCACGAAAGCAATGCAATTATGGGGCTACAGACGTGCCGATGATGAAACAACTATGACACTAAAACTCTTTAATCCAATGCTGTCGTTTCCGTTCTCATGAGTGATTTTTTTACACTGCCAGTGCTGTCACTATGTAAGAGCCACTGTCACAACACAATTACGCCACAAGTATTACACAAGATTTTTACATGACACCAACACCTACACACACGTACACTCCCAAACTCACGCAATAACAATAACAACTCACAATACGTACATAAAATAGTGCCTAACCTAGGGAGCATATCATAACAGTTATATTTTAATCATTTCCTTTATCATTTACAATATTTTAATTAAGATTATTGTTTAAAATACTCTGTGATTTTTGAACAAAAAATATGCAACCGAAATTTGTATGTTTGGAGTCCTCTATGCCTATACCACGCGTTCTGTGTATATTAAATATTTTTTAATTCTATGTATATCATATTTATTTACTTTCTAGTTTATCTACGTTTCATTAATATTTAAGCTGATCAGATTCTTGCAGAACATATTATTACTTGTTTTTGGTTGTGGTAATTTGTAATTTGTAATTTTAGTCAGTGATTTTATTTTGGCGTAAAATTTGGATTATATAAAATCAATATCTATCAGTGGTAATTTTGTTAATCTGCGTGTTGATTTGTTTATAACAGAATACAATGAACACTAAAAGAATTGAGTTGTTGTATACCGATAACGATTTCTTATAGTTGGTTTGATGATTCTATTTTAAACACATAGAAATATATTATTAACTAAATGTAGAAACTAGCTATATGTACTGTTCGTTCATAAAAGAGTGCCTTTTAAGAGTGTTTCATCACCATACACAAATAAAATAATATATTTTCCGTTCGTTATTAGAAACGAAACCGAAAATACCGGATCGGTCACGAACTTCACCAATGAACATCATAAAAATTCCTATAAACTGCGCAATGTCATAAGAATTAAATTATAGTATTTCTAGACAAGGAACTACACTTAAAAAGGAGAGCGGTATACATTTATTGATAATTACCTATATGAGATCAAAAGCGAACATAAATATAAATCGGAACAAAAAATATAAAATTTATTTATAGTAGCACTGCTGCAATAAAATTAGTACAACTGTAATGTAATTACTGAAATAAATATTTGAAACATGAAAAAAATTTAGTGCATAATTTTATATAATCATTATGCAATATATTGCAATGTGTGGTATGAGGACAATAATTACTATGTGATACGGGACTATAATATTACTGCCAATAACGATAAATAACAGTGAAATCATGTTTACCTTTTTTACCCATTATTATTTATGAAAAAACAGTTATTTGAGTTAAAGGGATAATTTTTGAATTGAAATAGATGAACATATTTTTTAAAAACATCCCAACTAGCAGAAACAATTTAGCTAATAAATTGTGACCATCCCTTTTACTCCTTTTTCCGGAGAAGGTGGTCAGACTCAAAAGAACATTGCAACAGTTTTCTGTATTGAAACAATTGTTATTTTCTTTATGATATTTAAACAAAAAAAAATCTGAAATATTCATAATTATATACATTTATTTCTAAAAGACAAAATAAAGAAGTTAATTGAAAGTAAACGAAATGAAGTTCTGAAACATTGAATCCGGACTTTTATATACATGAACATCATAAATACGTCAGTATTTATATTTATTTATATTATAACTATACCCTCTTTTGCGAACTTATTACCTTTAATAATTTAATATCAGATTTGTTTAAATATGTATTTGAATAACATATCGATTTATATTTCCATAAACCCCTCTAGCTTTTTAAACTCCTATTAATAGCATTTTACTAAAAAAAATGAGACCTACACATAACTCCTAGATCTCGGTGCATAGAGATATCTCAAAAATATGGGCAAATGGCTGCAAAGTTGTTAGAGTCGCGTCAGGGTAAATTAAGACTCCTAACCATCGGGGATGTGCTGTGTGTTAGACACACACACAAACAGCACATTAGCATGACATGACCACTCGTGTGAACCCGTAATGGCCAATGAATCCGGTGTGCGTCATCGGCCCTATGTCCCACAGGGATTACAATATCCAATGAGAGATGAGACTAAGGTTTTCTGAAAACTTTAATATTGTACATTTTCAAATATTTATTTTATTTTTTTTATTTATTTTCGGTTTTATATAATTTGTTTAATATTTTGTACAGAGGTCTTTGTTCTTTTGCGTTATCATCTTTTTATAAATATATATATATTATAATGCGGAAATATATATAATTATATATATATATATTGTACTACGCAATTTGATTGCAAATAAAAGGATTGTTTTATTATCTGTGTTAAGTGTGTTTATATAGTAGTTCGTGTATGTATGATGGAAATGTTAGCCGACTTACAATCTTGATATTTTCCGGTGTAGATTACAAATTGCAAATGCCTTGAAAAAATAAATCCACTGAACCCGGCTAAAAACGCGTCCGTCGACAGTCCACTTTCCAGCTCTGGATCACTCTAGCCGAGTAGCTCACAAATAAACACGGCGATATATGCCTTGCATATTTTGGTGTCTTTGCCTGGCTGGAATCGTAAGTTGAGAGGTCAAGCATAATAGACACCGCATGCAGAGAGAAAAGTTCGTAATGCACTTTTATACAGCTTCTGATGTAGCGCTTCACTGCATTTCTTGCGCTTCATCCAAAAACTTTTGCACAAAGTGCAATTAGATCTGTAATCGGAAAATAATTAATTATTCATTTTCAGGGATATTAATTGGGTATTTGGCTGTGTGGGCAATTTGCCTCCCATAATTCGTCGTCACACAAATTTATATGTTTTGGCACATTTATGAAAATAAGAAATATTTTTTAACAAAATATTTGGCACACATTTTTTGGTACAATTTTTTTATTTATTTTTTTAGACTCAATTTTTATTTTTTTATTTATCTAGGTTCAATTTTTTTAATAATTTTAAAAAAGTCTGAATAATGTATAAGCCTTTTTAAGAATTGTCTGTCATGAGTATCCATACAGTTTGTATACATTGTGCCCAAAAAAAAATCTAACGGTTTTTTTTTTATTATTTATTTATTGCCAACTTAATTTTTAATATATATACAAGGTATGGATACTAAATCTAATATTTATTTTTTTAAAATGATTTAGAGCGACAATTGCTCTATTGTATCATATGAGATAAATTGCGGTATGTATCTAATTTTTAATTTACAG
>JANSTU010023084.1:0-13184 GCA_027564075.1 Bolitophila hybrida
CGGAATCCACAAATTGCCCGAGAGATGGGAAAAATGTGTAGCTAGCGACGGCAAATACTTTGAATAAATGATTTTTTTCTTTTTCCACAAAATTTAACGTGTTTTTTGATTTAAAAAAAACGACATTACATACTTGTACACCTGGTAAGTGTATAACAATTCGGAAATATTTAATATGTAAAAATACAATGACAAAGAAAACAGTTTAAATTACAAAATATTACAAACTTGCAACTTGATTATAATTTTCATTATAGATTGAACAAATACCAAATTTAAGTACACATATACTATATTTCTAATTGAATTTATTTCTATAAAATATAGTAGAATTATATTCATTGTGACGAAATCATTACCATTATAAAATTTTAATATAACATCAAACATAATAAAATAATATTCTTTTTATTAATACTAACTTGTTTGTCATTCAGTATTTATTTACTGTACAACTAAATAAGTGGAAATTCAATTAAATTGATTGCCATGCATTCTGTACATGTATATAACTTTCTGAGAAAGAATTTTGCCCGTTGGGCTTCTGCGCGTTCTTTTTCGCATGTCTTTAAATTTCCAAGATGAGCATTGTTATTCCGTTTCTGCTAAACGAAGCAGAAAAACGGAAGTGTATGCGCCGCACAGAAAAATAAGAGTAAATGTATTAGGACACTTTCGCATTTTATTTGTGTTCTTTTATTTTTTTTATGTCTATATTCCGCAATTCAGATTAAGGGGATGTAGAGGTTTTTGTTTATTTTTGCTGAATGCATTTATTGTACAGAAAAGAATTTATATGTTTTTAGTAATTGTATGATTTATGATACGAAACTGTTATTTATAAATAAAATACATTTATAATTTTAAATTAGTAAAAATAAGAGATTCAAATTATATTGAAGAAATTATCAAGAGGGCAACGCGTGGCCTGTGAACAAGAAGATTTACTAGCTGCTTTGATCCGCGGAACGTAGCAAACGCACTCACAAAACAATCCATACTGTCAAATATATTGTATTTGTGCAAACTTTTAAAACATTTCCGCGACCAAAAAAAGCATTAGTTTTTCACACAATATACAATTAATTAAAATAAAAGTGCCTATACGCGAGCGCATTTTCCTCGTCCCCAACCTTTTAATTTCCAGGCTATTGCGTGTGAATTCGCATCCGAACGGTATATTTATAATTATTGTCGGCTCTTATTTCTCGTTTGCGAGCAGCGCTCGAAAATGGGCGCGCGCAATAAAACGCGACTTCAATTATGCGCTCGAGTCCTTCATTGCGAATATACACAGGATGTCGCGTGTTTGTGTATATGTATGTGTATTGTGTGTGTGTCTATATGTGTATAATGTGTATACGTACACTTTAGTATGTGTTCGTGTTTTCCTTTTTCTATGCGAACCGGCTCCCGCTTGCTCTATCGCCTCTCGGTTCCGCAAATTTATTGCCAATTTTCCATTTCAATTTCGCGTGCGTGCTCCTATTTTCGCGAAAATAAAGTTCGTGCCTGTCCATTAATAATTTTACGGGCGCCGATTTATGTGCGGAAACCAATTATTCATTATGCCTTGCCCGTCTGTGGCGGTAATCTTATACTTTACAGGAAAATATAGTATATATTATATAAAGATAAAATGTAATTATAGGTTTTTTGTGCGTATATACAATATTTTGATTAAAGATGAGGTTTCGAGAGTATTTTAACGGAATTGGTATAAAATGGATCTCTTATACATATATATATATACACATTTTTGAAGTATCTTTAAAAATAAACTATATTTTAACATTATGTGCACGTTTAAATACACACAAATTACATTTGATAGCTATAGTTAAATGATATAAATATGTAGGTATATACTTGGTCAAAGAGTAAACAAGTATTATGCGTTCGTTTCTGGCCATTTATCATGACCAAATTGTCTTCCTGTAAAAGTGTAGTCATTTTATCGTAGCCCCAGCAAATGTTTTGCAATTACGTGTAATATATCTACGAAAAGTTTGCAAAAGTGTATACATTTCTTAAATTAAATTGTTTAGATAAAAATAATGATAATTATGCAGTATTGTACTTGATGCTCTTTAACTTCAGGATTACGGACGGGGCTTTTTCAAACTCATTTTTACTTTATACATGAATAAAAAAAAAACTCATCGGCAGCAATTCTGAGATAAGCGAAGTAAAACCTGTTGTTTTTTATATGTACTCTGCGTATTATTGTTGTTGTTGTGTGTTTGAGTGAATTTTCAAGTATTGCATTTGGCGGTATGATTTTGTTTGCAGGGATGTAGAAAAATATATGGATCAAGAGACTTTTGATCTGATCTGAAACTTGGCGTAAATCGTCCGTCTATAGATTCAATAAAACGGCGGTTCACATCGACAGGATGACCGATGTATTGGGAATAAGCGATAATGATGCATAAGAAGAAGCATTTGATGGAGACGATGCTGATAGAAGATCAAGTTACGTTCGATGCTGAAGTCGATTTGCAAATCGAGGAACAGATGAATGATGATAATTCTAAAGTGCGATGAAAGAAGTAGTAAAAATACTTTGCGAAAAATATGTTTTTAAGACAGGGCCGATAAAACTCGATTTACGCAAACCGGCAAAATAATCGAAAGTATTCAAAAAGCAAAAAAATATTTACAAAATATAAGTAAATCGTTTTCTTAAACTCAAAGAAAAACAAATTTACTTCAACTTAGCATTTTCTTATTTTACAAATAATAATGGAATTAGGAGTTAATATCTTAAATTAAAAAATATTCTTTATTATTGTAAATATATTAAAAATAAATAGAAATCAATTATTGTATCACGATAATATTTATTGAATATTAGTAATATTTGGATAAAGTACACCACCATTTACTGGTTTTCAGAAAATGTTGGTGTCATGTATGCTCATTATATGCATGAATTAAGCAAGATTGGAATGAATCAAGCTTTCTTGCTTTTGAATCATTGAATTTACTACATTCAAGAAATATTTTCATAAATCAATCAAATGATCGGTTGGCGCCAAATTAATAGGCTATTGACATTGGAAGCTTTCAGAAACGTTAAAGAAAGCCGATAAGCAGATTTGAAATTATTTTGGTGAAATGGATTTGTCGGGTTACTTTGAAATTTCCATTATTTTAAACTACATAATTAATTGATTTAATTATTCAATTAAATGATTTACTATACCCGGACAAATTAATTTAACCACTCAATAAAATTCGAATATATGATCCTAGTAGACTAATTAATTAATTAAATTATTAATAAAATCATTTTTTTAACATTATAGAAAGACTGAACTAAATATAAAAAAATATTTTATTTTTATATTTTTTAATATTTAGTCCAATTTCATTTATTTTTAAGTACAGATTGCACACGCTTTTGGAATAGACTCGACAGAATTTTGTGTGGTTTTCTTCACTAAATGGCTGTTATGCCAAACTTGAGTGATTGATTCAATCAGCTGATTCTTCGTAGTGATGGTATTTTTACCTACTTCCATCTTTAGCATATTCCAAACGTTCTCAATGGGGTTCAGATCTGGCAAATTACCTGGTCAATCTAACACTTTTAACTTTAATGTATTTAAATACTTTTTAACGCTCTGGGCGGTGTGGCATGGTGCTCCATCTTGCATAATGATACAATGAGGTCTTCTTCCATACCAATCACTTATTTTCATATACTGCTCTTGTCTCATTGTACTTTCTACAAAATAAAGTCGTCCAGGGCCTTTCCCACTGATTACACCCCAAATCTTGACGGATGTAGGATGTTTTATCCTCTGACGGAAAAGTCCTTATTTTCTGTAATTCTATTCTTTATACCAGTAACCGACGAATTTGAGATTCCAATTTTTTGTCCTATTTCACGGTGCGATAAATCAGTATGTTGCAATAGACTTGTTGTCTCAGCAATTTGTTTATCGGAAAGATCTGATTTTCGTCCCATAGCTTAAATGACATTTGGAGCTACATGCTCGCCAAGCTCAGCCCAATATGTTAAAAATAAAAACGCATCCGAATATTCGGACAAATTTCAAAGAGCTGTTCATTCCATACATAAAAATCACTATGCTGATGATTTTTAGGATAGCGTAAACACTACGGAGGAAGCCATACAACTTGCCAAAGAGGTGCGATATATTCATTCAGAGGAAAGATTTCATACAAGAAACTGGCGTTCAAATTTACCATCATTTTTAGAAGCAATCGGTGAAACAGGTAATAAGAATATAAAAAACCTTAACATCTTATTATTCTCTTCAATATAGCATTATTAGCAAGGAAGACGTCCAAATAAACGAGAAGTACTGCAAACATGTCAATCTATGACCCTTTAGGGTTCATAGCATTTTTTCTTGTATTTGTCAAAATATTATTGCAAGAAATATGGATAACTTGTATTGGATGGGATAATCTAACATATTATATCATAAGTGGTTACCCTGCTTCACAAGCTTTACATGATGAACAGAGTGCGTATTCCTAGATGCTATCTAAAGAAAATAAAACCTGCTCAAATAAAATCTACTCAACTGCATGTTTTTGTGGATGCAAGCGAAAATGCATAAGCGGCGGAAGCATACTAACGGATTGAAGACGGAATGAACGTTGCTCTGGTTGCTGCAAAGACTAAGTTAGCTCCGCAGTCGGCTCCGCAAAAAGCACTTGCTATTCCTAGACTTGAACATCAATCAGCTACGTTGTTTGCAAAGTTGGCTAATTCGATTTGTGAAAGTCATTCAATCACCATCAACGTTTTATCTGGTCTGATTCCAGCACCGTTTTATCTTGGCTGCGGTCGGACCAAGTTTCGGCAATTTAAGGCCTTCCGAGTTGGAGAGATACTGGAGAGAGTTATGAAAATGACGATGGATACCTACCAATTTCAACGTAGCAGATTAGGCAACCAAATGGCAAGAAAAACCAACATGTAATGTCGATAACAGGTGGTTTTCCGGACCAAACTTTCTTTACCAATGGTATCCAAGATACGGGCATACGGTTAAAAGAATCATTGTTTACCTTTAAAAAAAATAAACTGTTCCATATAAATACTTAGCATAATAATTTATATGTTATTCTGTAATAACATTTCAATACTGAATTAGTTCTTGTTTAACCAGACACGTATGGCTGGATCAAGCATCGAAATAACAAGAGAACGTCTTGGTTCAATTGAGGTTAGCCACGATGCAGATTCACAAGAGCCAATGATAGGAAATTGACGAGATACAACAGACTGTTTTTCAGGATCAATTTGAGATTCGGATTGGCCGTAACAGATAAAATTGTTTTTGATATTTTATACAGTTTAATCATTGTTTGTGATATTACTTCAGGTATAGATTTTATAGTATCTAAAATATTTACTACCACTTTGTGTAAGGATACTATATTTCATACGTCACAAAACCAGTGAATGTTTTGAGTGGCTACAACTTTACCGTCGGAACACGAAAGTCCAACACAAGTCAGATGGTAGTAATTATTACAAGATCCATTACGCTGAATAATATCGTCAGTCGGTTGACCAAGAAAACAAAAAAACACTGACGATTAAATAAAGTATGTGCTGAGATTGTATTATGATAGAGTCCTCAGAGAAAGTGTTCCTTTAACGCTGTTTAACTGTTTTAATGTTTAGCTATTATTTGCAAATGTTTTTTTCACAATTTTTGTTTTTTAAAAACAAAATAATAATTTATTTAAACCTCAATTCCAATTATTTTTTTTAATGGTGTTGGTTAGTAATTTGTAGGATTTTTTTTATTACAAATTAAATGGTACTTCTCCAATATAGAACTGCCAAGTTGGTCAAAAGATAAATTGTCGTGAAATGCATTCTGTGTATATTCTCATTTTCTTTAAAAACGTATCAGTCTAAAGAAGTGATTAGTTTAATACAATGCTTTGATGATAAAGTAAAAACAATCTTGCCATAAGCATGATAACTTGTTGCAAATTGATCTGACACCCGCATCCAATCCAAACACTACTAACCGCATCAATAAATAAATGTATTATCAAATAAGAACCGTCTGGATCCGATTAAAGTAAATACGTACACACACATACAAATACACTCTCGCACATACACTTTTTTGAAGAATATAACGAGCTACCCACCGGAGTGTGTACACCAATAACAACTTGAAAGCTTCTTATAATTTGCGCAAAGTTTACGTAAAGCAAATCATCTTTCCTTTGGAAAATTGTTTGCGGTACTTGGCGCGTATCGGTGGCTCGTATATGTGCGCTAGTTTTATACACATGTGCGTATATGTGTGTTTGAGAGTGTTTGCATTCGACACACACACATACACAAAGTAATACATATATCTCACATACAGGTCTTCGCGATACATATTACACACAAACTTTGATAGAATCTTAAAGTTTAAATTTAATTTATTAATTCAGATTCACATTCACGTCACGTCCACATGTGAGTATTGTGGGTGGTGCGTGGATGCTACCATTTCAGACCTAAACTTATTTCACACATTATATATGAGCGACCGTGCTGAATGTATATAGTATTGTTGTGACACAAATGCAAAACTACTCAGAGCTCTTAAAACCCCCTGGCAATGCATCCCTATCGATATCGCTCTTTGTGCTTCGATAGTCAATTTATCTAGTTTTACTATCACGTCTGATAGTAACGTTACAATGTTTGAATGAAATGTATATTTTTGGTTGCATGCATTATGGATACAGTCTATAGAGTAGTAGAGTGAATAATTTAAGTGAATTATTTGTGTCGGCTCTTTTAAGGAGCAAGTTTTCAATTATTACATTATCATTTGTGACAGTCTGCTATCTTGTTTAAATACTACTTTCATATCTAAAGTTGTATGATTTTATGTCGTAAGGGGTGTAAATTATATAACAATAGAATATAACAAAAATTACAAAACTTATAACTTTTTAAAACTAATAAAATTATTATATCTGTATGCCTGAAGGGCGATCAATTTACAAAACTGTAAAAATAGAAAACATTTTAAGAAATGTGGAAAAAAGAAGGAATAAGGGAACTTCAAACATACAAAAATGGCTGATCACTAAATGGGGGTGGAGTCGTTCCAACTATGTTCCAACGTGTTATGACATTTATCGCTTAGGAGGGAAATTTACTACATTAAAGAAAGATAAAAACATAAATGTAAATGGTTGCAAAATTATTACAATAACATTTCGGAGAGTTGAAATGAATAAATTTAGATTAGAGAGAAAACATTCACATTGAGCCCAATTTTAATAGCATTGAATTATGTTGGGGACGAATTTTGCGGGACGAATTGTGCTAATTTTGCGAGGACGAATTGTACGGGGATGAATAGCGCGGGACACCCATTTTAACATCTAAATTTAGAGATTTTTAGGTTAACTTTTGACCAATAATAGTATCTTCTTGACGTACGAAAATACGTAAATGTACCGTGAATAGTAGAAGAAAATTCTAATAAATTTGCTAGCTGGGATATTCTGTCAGAAACACTTGATCCTAGAATCAATAGAAATATTTCTTTTCGAAAAATATCGAGTTTAAACAAAATCAAACAAAAATAATGTTTTATGAAGACGAAAATAAATATATTTGATGTTTTTATAACGACAATTGCTGTCTCGGAATAACTAACGGTACTAGACATTCACAGTAAAAAAAAATTACTAGAATTTTTCTAGGTCACCAAAACGCCCTGCTAATAAAATAGTATTACATGCAAGCATGAACAAAATATTACAATGAAACTCGAAAAAGCATAAATGATTATTAGTAAACATACAAACGAAATGTAAATTATTACCTATATTCAATTAATTATTTGTATTATTCTGGCATATATCTATGATAACCAACTTCAAATACAATTTTTTTAAACTTTTTGACCACGTCGTGTTGTATGTGAATTTGAACCTGCATCTCTATGGAAATGAGATGATGTGATGTCGTGTCTTAGAAACCTAATAGGAACCTATGTGAAATAATTGTATATATCAATAATCAGACATTGCAAATTTAGCATCTATCTAGAACTTTTTATTAGCAAAAATAAAAAATTCTTTTAAAATGGCAAGAAATAAGTATTCAACTTTCTTAACAGAAAACATTATTAGTGATTATTATTGTGGTGAAACTCAAAAAAGGATATAAAATAAATATAGTATACCACAGTCTATTATATCACGTTTGTTAGGCCGAAATTGCTCGACTGGTTCGGTGGAAACAATTCATATATTCATAGACCGACAAAAACAAGCAATTTTTAAAAAGGATTATTTTATATCTTCAAATGCTATAAAAACTCAATTCGTTCTCAACATTTCATCCAAGACAATTCAACGAAGAGCATTAGAAGAAGTAGAAGTAGGTTTATGCTCATACAGAGGTGCTAGAAAACCATTTATATCAGCGAAAAATATACGAGCCCGGTTTGAGTTTGCAAAGACTCATCTTCACTGGTCCATATCGAAATGGAAAACTTTTCTATTTTCTGATGAATATAAATAAAGCCTTAAGGGATCGGACGGAGTAACGCGTCTCCGCAGGCCAAAAGGTGTTTGGGGATGTTTTTCTGTGCACGGCATCGGACCAATTCAAAAAATAAATGGTATTAGGGACCGTTTCGTGAACAAAGATATTTTAAAGGACATTACGCTACCTCACGCAGAGAGCAGATATGCCATTAAAATGGACTTTCCAACAAGACAACGACCCTAAACACACTTCAAAAGTAGTTAAAGAGTTGTTTGAAGTCCAGAAAGTCAATGTTATGAATTTGCCAGCTCAATCGCCCGACCTCAATCCCATAGAAAATGTATGGGAAATTGTAGATCGCAGGATTAATCGAGATAACAGCAAGAACAAAGAAGCCCTTTTTGACTGAAAAGGTTTGGAAGTCCATTCCCCAGTCCATTTTGAACAATTTGATTGAATCCATGACTAGAAGATGTGCAGCTGTAATTAAAAATAATGGACTTTAGACAAAATATTAGTTTTTGTTTAGCCTATATAAAAAAACCTTTACCCTTATAATAATTAGCTATAGTTTTGTCGTGGTTAAATTGACTATAGTTTTATTTTTTTTGTTTCATTTTTTTATTTGAAATGTTTAAAAAATGTATAATAAATAAATGTTTAATAAATTAATATTGATAATTGTTATAAATACCTGTTTAGTATACCTATCAAATAAAAATATAGTTTGGAAAAATATTCATAACTTTTTGATTTATTTAAATGTTAACTGTCAAAACAATATGCTTTAGTTTTGTCCGATAATGAATACTACGTGCATGCAAAATTGGTTTTAGCGAACTATAATCAAATTGTATGGTGAGAATATTACTATTATTGCAGTTAAAATTAATAGAAACATGTAAAAAATCTAGTAAAATTACTGTCAAAAGGTAAATTATTACAATTATTCATGCTCATAAAACATGTAACTTGTAAAATATCACCAATATTCATGTAAATATTATATTCATTGATTGGCGGTATCGTGGAGGGTAATATATCAACCGAGGGCCGTAAGTTCGTGCCCAGGAACAGACATGATTTTTTTGGCTTGCGGCTGTTACGGCGCAAAATAAAAAAAATACCCAAAATAGAACTCTAAACACAAAAAACAAACAACAAAATTCTAAAAAAAAAAAAAACAAAAAAGAAACAACACAATTAATAAACAAAAAAAAAACACAAAACAAACGCAAAAAAGGCACAACTAAACACACAATATAAAACACAAAACAAAGAAAGGGCGCCGAATGTGCGATACCGTTTTTTTTTCATCATATTTTTTTTAAATATTGACTATATTTTTGTAATCGAAATGAATCCTCAAATTTATGTATTTTTATTCAATATTATTGACACTAAAGGAAAACCGTATATTTTAATTTCAAAAATTAAAATAAAATCAATATATGTATTTTTTTAATCAGTGTAAAATATAATCAATTAAAAAAAAAACGATATATTTTCTTTCGAAAATCAGAATAAAATTAGTAGTCTGCATAGTATTTTTTATTGATTCAAATTAGAATGAAATAGAATAGGAAGGCTCTCAATTTAGTGGTTAATTGAATTTTGGAGTTCTAAAAATTAAAAAAAAATCTATACAATTTTATTTAATTATAAGAGCATCTTTATTTAATAATGGACATGTTTACACATCACAGATCACACACAACACATCACTTATTGGAATGACCGGTGGGCGAAATACGAAACGCGTGCATTGTTGTTTTATTGCTTACATTAAACTTAAAAGAAATTGAAAGTGACGTTTGCGCATGCGCTCTTTCAAATTTGTACTAGAATAGAGAGAAAAGATGTACGGCGAATTGAATTAGAGTTTTTGTATTATATAAGTATTTGTAAAAGATTGTTTTTGAAGATTCATTTGTATTAGTAAGTTAAAGAGAGAAATTTCTAATTTTGTCTCTGAGGTAAATGCTAGCTAGTGTATAAAGAATGTTTTCTTTATAGTAGGTCTCTTTTATATCGAATCGCGTAAGTGCGCGCTTACAATACTTCTATTTGTAAAAAAGTTTTATTCCTTGTTTTATTTCGTATTTTCACACACGGTTGTTTCAGTCCACATAATAATTAATTTCGATGTTTTATTCCTGTTGTTAATTGTGGTTTCAGCCCACATATAAAACCAGTACTATTTGGAGGTTTTATTCCCCATTTTTTACAGGACACCAAAAAGATCAAAAGTAAGATTTTCGGTTTATAAACCGATTCAATTTGCATTCTTACAACTCAGCTACTTTATAATTAAAAGGAAGCAAGACAAAAAAGTGCAAAAAAGTCCAAAACAATGAAAAAAAAATTGTTTTTTATTTAAAATTGAAAGTGAAATAATAGGTACTTTCCTATGATCTCACTTTTGAATCTTAAGAATTTCAAAAGTAGAAACGCATTTTTTTATTAATTGGTATGCGTTTATATTTTAAAACATCCAATATTAAATTTTTATGTCGTCATTAATTATTTAGTTATTATTAATTCATTAATTTTTTTATGATCTCAATTACATTTTTTAAAAAAAGTGCAAAAGTATTTATATTCATTCAATTGTATTTAATTTATTTTTAAATTAAATTTAAATTGGAATATTTGTAAAAACCCAAAAAAAAAGTTTTTATGTTTTTCTTATTTATTTTGGTACGCAAATGTTTTTTTCGGCACGCGTTTTTTGACAACCAAATAGTATTTTTTTGGCATTTACATAATATTATATTATATTATAATATTATAATAATTCTTCTATCATATGATAATTCAATCAGTATATTATAAATTTTATACATACAATTGACAATATATTTTTAGTCTAATGAGGTGAATGTATCAAAACATTGCAACACACTTTTTGTTTGATTTCCATTTGATACATTTTTGTAAGAATATTTGACCGTCAGTGAGTTGAGGTGACGTTACATCTCATATACGTTGACGATGCTGATGTAATTAATTTAACATATCTGAATGTAAACATTTTTTGTGCTGTTTTGTAAATCTACGAGCATACATTTAAATTTACATTATTATGATTCAAAATTACTGAAATATTGTACTTTTACTTTATTGTTAGTAATTTTGCCGTCAAAATTTTGTTTTAAACGCAACATATATAATCTTCGAGTTTTCTTGTAAATTTAAAGTCTTATTGGTAATTATCTACTATTATGCTTGTAAAATTACAAAGAAATAAATGTGATTTTACATTATTGTTTACTGTGTTTGTATGTTAACAATAGCCATAGCCGAGTGGGTAAACGCGTAAACGGTTCGATCCCGGCCGCCGAAGTGTTTGGCTATTTCTGAAATAAGTTATTGATTTGGAATAACGAAACATTAATAACATATTAATAAACACGCACCCTGTATAGAAAACATGCACATTTGCCTTGCAAAGTTGTTAAAATCACGTCAGGGTAAATTAAGACTCCTAACCATCGGGTATGCGTTGTTAGTGTTAGAGCACATTAGCTCCAATAGGATTAGTACAGCACAAAAGCAGTACATTAGCATGCCTGACCAGTCTTGTGAACCCGTAATGGTCAATGACTTTGGTGTGGGACATCGAACACTGGCCCTATGTCCCACAATGGATTACATGATGTAATATTTTGTTGTTGTCGGCTCTTAAAACATGAGCGGTAAATTACACAAGCTATAAAACCACACACTACAATAAATTACAAACCTTGGTTCATTATCAAAAACTGAATTTAATTTGTACTGATATTCATTGAATTAATGAAAATTTCCGACTCTCAAAGTTGCCTTATACACCTAATTTATAAACTAGTTTTAAAGTCAAATAATATCTCCTCATTCCTTTTTCTTCAATTCTACCCAGAACAGGTAAATACACCTATACAATCATCATGACCACCATATACCATCACCACCAACAAGAAACACTGTGAAATGTAATTTCGCCAAAGTTCTGTGCCGAGCAGATGTGTGTGTGTGCGCGCGCACTCGAGCTTTTTGAGCTTATTTAAAATATCAAATTAAATGGCAACGCACCAAAGACATTTACGAGTACTTATAAAACTGTTATCACGTCGCAAAGGCGCTGCAGTCTCTTCCTTCGTCTACCATATAGCTTGAAGCCAACGCATCGCATCAGCCGTCGTACCGTACCGCAATCCACCGCCTGCTGCCCAAATCGCGCATTGCTCCAAAAACTTTTCATTAAACATAAGCGAGTTCGTATGTATTTGTTTCTTCAGCCACCCATACACCCCTCAAGCTCACCCTGCCAGCAGACAGCAGATATCTGCTGCGTATTTCGAAGAACGTCCTAGTACATACATATACATATACATATATAATATATATATTTTGAAAAGTATTATTTATATACACGCAGATAAAATATATGTCGGTAACTTGAGGTTTTAAACAAAAGTTGGTGCGCTCGCTCTCAGTGTTTTGTCGGAAAAGTTTTCGGTGTGCTTATTGCGCGCATTTGCATTAAACACAATATTCTTCTTATCAGACGAAATCAATGGAAATACACAAAGTATATATATATATAAAGTATATATATATATATATAATATACTTATAACTTATAAGCAATGCACTCAAGTTTGTATATAAATAAAGTAACCAAAAT
>JANSTU010023095.1:0-13180 GCA_027564075.1 Bolitophila hybrida
CAAAGTTGTTAGAGTCGCGTCAGGGCAAATTAAGACTCCTAACCATCGGGGATGTGTTTTGAGTGTTAGAGCACAGTTGATCAAATAGGAGTAGAACAACATAAAAAACATGTGAACCCGTAATGGTCAATGCATCCGGTGTGCAGCATCCCACAAGGGATTACAGGATCCAATGAGATGATGATGAGACCATACAATTTGAAAAAAAAAACTTTTTATGGTTCTGAACCGTGTACACCTCTACTATACGAAGCGGACGCCTTAACCACTATACTATGCGTTTCATGTTTAGTGTTTGTAAACTGGTGTATATAATTAAATTGGCTGATGACTAATTTAATTATGAACATTTCTATGAATTACCACATCAAAGACACGAACCATTGAGACTATTGTACGAATGACCAAATTCGTTATGGAGAACAATAATGCTGTATTTTTTGTTTGGTTGATGACTTGGGACGAGTTTCACCCCTTCTTTATGGTGCGTATTGGTAAAACCAATCAACACAGTGAGTTTTGAACGTGTTTCTTCATGTTTAGCTATATGCGCATCTGAAGTAATTTACAGTATATGTTCTTTTGATGCTGTTAAATGTGTATTAATAACACTATATTGAAAAGGAGTAAAAGCAGGGCTCTTACAGCTGATATCGTCAAGATGTTTTGTAAATTGAGGACTAACAGTGTATTATGTGAGAACCAAGTAATTCAAGATGCCAATATGTTATAACGAGAGTTGCGTGGCGCCTAACATCGGCATTGCCGTACGATTGCTGGCGTCAAATGGCGTCAAATGTCGTCAATGATGGTTCCTGAGTTCTAGCAGTGTTGTCACCTGGCACAGATCTCTCTGGCTTCAGCTGTCCAATAATAAACACTAATAATGTTGCTGATATTTTAAAGTCTACCGATCTTCTATTCAGGAGCTCTTCGATTGTACATTAGTAGTACACATTGGTAGAATGGGTCTTTCCTTTTTTCATAGGGTAACTGAGCTTAAAATTAATTGAAGAATCCATACTTTCCATCGAAGGCTAATCATTATATTTGAACGTTTTTCGAAATTGCTTAGAATAATATCTTTTGCGTTTTTTTTCGTCAATTTTTTGGCACCAAGTAGTAGACAGAATCCAAATCGCAATCATTGGCTGGTGTTGCATTCGATAATACGTAGAACAATGACTTCTGGACATTGGAGTCGACTTTGTCGGCTCGTTGATTAGGTAAAGTGTCCACCCCTTCTTATAAAAATTTTCTCATATCATGAGTCCTCGTCGCTTTTGTCATTTGCTTTGAAGTCACAATGGGACACCTTTAAAGGTCGACCACGAAGAGGTCCGTCGACTACGGTACCTCTAGGAAATTTATAACGCAAGGTTCACAGCTTCAATACGGTTTTGGTAAACGGTGATCAAGGCTTTTGCCTAATTACAGCCATTTGCAATGATCCTTCGGATATATTCGGCTTAAACAGAGAGTAATTTCCTAATTTGCCGCTCGCAACATTTTCTTTCATCAATCAAAGAAAGAATTGCAGGCCGATAAAAGTAAACTCGTTGCAGTCCTCGCAATACTATTTCGTCACTTTAATTGACGATTTCAATCGCAACGTTATTATCACTTTTCCCGAACCGAAACTGGTAGTGACAATAATATTGTATGACACGATAAAACAGATCTGGAATCACACAACAAACTACACAAGTGCCTAATAGTCCAGAGCAAATTGGATGAGCAGCAAACTCGTTGAGAAAGCAAGGTGTTTGTTTTCATGACCATGCGAGTTTGCAATTCAGGTAGCGATTTTCTTTTTTTCAAGTAATTTTTTTTTTTTTTGTCGACGTGAAGTATTTACTAATAATGCAAAGAATTAATCAATTATGTCGAACATAAGTAGTACTAAAGAAGTAAAATATAAAAAAAACGTAATGGACTAACTTTGTAATCATTTTACGTAAACGAGACGTACAACATAAACTTATCAAGTATTTAGTAAACTGTTTACACATTTCCCAAATAAGAAAACAATTATCCACAATTATACGTGACACATTTGTATTTTATAGAAATAGAAATTCACGCCAACACGACGACAATATTTGACCGTTCACCTATTTGGTAAATATGCTTAGATCACAAAATTATAAGTAAATAATTAATTTTACGTTAATTTTACTACGAATATTTTAGTAGGAATTCCGTTTTGACATTTGGGATCGACACAATATAGAAATAGTAGCAAACCGAAAACGAAAAGAGTAGACAAATGGATGATGTCATCTCGTCAGCCGACAACATTGATTGTCGGTATTTATAGTTAATTCAAGTGACATTTGGGTTTCTGTTTACCAGGTGAGCACCATGTGAATAGTTGACGTTTCGTTTACTAAACAAGTAAAAATGAAGTTTTTTGACGTTAACGGCACCTAACAAGTAAACAATTTATTACTTCTTTAGGTAATATTTCGTTAAAACTAGCGATATTTGCCTATATTTCTTCTTCTTCTTCGCAAACGATCTCTCGCGTATAAATCGTGTTATTCAACAATTTATATGACTTATTCTTATAGTAGATATAAATTCGTAAATATTAATTTCCAATGAAGGCAGCCATAACATTTTCACATATTATTAGTATAAAAAAAAATATAAAAAATATTAAAAAAAACAAATAACAACAAATAAAGTTAAAGATTGGTACATTTTCGACCAATAAAAGTAATTTCCTAACAACGAAAATTCTAAAAAAAAATTGCTAGCTGGGATGCGTGTTTACGGCTACAAAGTGAAGGTAAACGTCTACAAAAGGAATGGAGAACGAAGTAAAATAGAGTTGTATTAGAATATCATCAATTCGATTTCTGATAGCGATGTCGGCCAAGTTGAACTTGAATATCGATCAAATGTTGTTAAAGCATTCTTACAAGGAGAATTGATGGAGGAAGTATATATGCTTCAGATGGATCACAACGAGTTTGTCAACTTAATAAATCTTATTATGGATTAAAGTAGGCAGGCCGCGTTTGGAATATGAAGATTTTCATAGAACAAACATTTACCCTTCAACTCGCGACTGAAAAAAACGAAACTGCCTGCTATGGTTTAATTAATATGCGTCGTCGATTTGCTTGCCCTCCATAAGTCGACTGAGAACATATCAAGGTCCGGACGATCCATACAAGGGAGACGAAGATGGAGAAGAAGACTACATCTTCCATCATGACATGATAAAGCAGCCTCGGATGTCATTAAGGACAATGCTGCAGTAGACAGGAAATATGAAGAAGAAGAGTAAATTGATGAACTTTGGAACCCACCGCTGCACACCACTTCAAGCTCTTTCCCTAATATCTACGCTGGTTAATATTGTACTGAGCAAATCAGCAATCATCGACGACATTTAGGATATGTTCAACCCCAATTTGGAGCTCGCATATTATTACAATGAAATTTGAAGTTAAACCTGCTACACGTCTATTATTATACCACCCATGATAAAAAATCATGTCCCATTCTCATTGTACCATTTAATTCTTATCTTCAGAGCATATTAACTAAATAGTTTATTACAAACACTATTAAATTACGCAATCATCTAAACTTCCTCCTTACAAAATATTTCTATCAATATTCCCATCTTATGCTTTTAAAACATAAGTATAATTTACATTCTCAATTGGCAGCCTATTTATACAAGCTCAAAACCCGGACACACAGAAAATGAAAAAGAAAAACGTAATTTTCTCTATCGCCATATAGCCAAATTAATTTTTACATTTATTTAAATGAAAATCATGGAAAAAACACAACTTTATCGAATCTCATTTCAACAATGTGTATCTCTTAGTGTGCGTGTTGTTAGCCCAAATAATTTAATTTAAAATCCACTTCTGTGCCAGTGTGCGATTCTCCGGAAAAGCCGCAACTCGTGTTCTTCTGGGGAATCTCTGTGTATGCTTTTTCTTTTGCGAATATACATATATATTAGTATTATAGATACTCTCAGCATTATGTAGCCTGGTGCCAGAGCACGCGAGCCTTGTCACTGCTAGACAAAAATGCTGAGTGTAAAATATAATCCCGTGCGCAAGCAGCGGCTACATACCGTCGTGTGTCTTAGAGACGGGGTGGTGTCTTCTATAATATACAGTATGCAGAATTCACTACTATTATAGAATTTGTATTGCAATGTTTTCCGGTACAAGACAATTTCATTGAAATGCGCGAAATGGGAAAAATACAAGTATATGCACACAGACTGAACACCAGGCACCCAGAACAGATAAGTATGTATGTGCTTGTACGTCTCTTGTCGAGTGTTGTGCACGTTCCTGGAAAATGAAGCATTGGAATGACAAAATTTGTCTCTACTCTTTTCGTATACATTTATGCAAATTCATCTAAATCTTAAATGTGCAACGTGATGAAAATGTATTGTTAATGTATGTCTGAATAAATACTATATGCAATATGTTTGCAATTATTCGCTCTAGGAATATTGTGCGAGTAAAAAAAACTTATAAATCATTATGAATAATTCTAATAGACAAGAAACAAAAAAAGAATTGTTTACGTTATTATCAGAAACAGGCGAGTTCAATGGCTAGCATTCAATATATTTGGCATAAATCAAAATAAGCAGAAGCAAAGTGTTTTATTTTTCTATTCTCTAAATAGATTTTATATATTTTATAGAATATATATCTACACCATATATGTATATAGTATGTTTATGTATAATATATGTAAATCTCTTTCGTCTTGATATCTTTGCGTAGCTGAGCTTGTTTATTTGTACAACGCCGTTGATTTGAATGCAAAAGAAAATCGAGACTGTTAGGGGACAGTTGGCAGAAGCACCCCATCGCACACTAATGGAATTGGTCAACATCAAGGCTTCGCATTTATTTGCAGATAAACACAAATGGGACTATATACATTTATAATACATATATGTACATAAAACACACGATACTGCATACATGTGGACTACCACTATAGGAAATTGTGTATAACCTTTCCACCTGTTGTATATATGACAGACAGGGTTTTATACATACAGGTAAATACAGGTTCAGTAGAACATTGTATTTTATATTTGAACGAGAGAGGCAACGATACAAGAAATGTATGTTTACTCAAATCAAAGAAGATTTACGCAAAGTGCGAGGGTTTCGAAGAATAGAATGAGCCTATACATCATAGAGTAGTATGGTATGTATAATTGTATATAACATACATATATTTAAATACACATGTGCTGTAGTTAAGCTGTGTGGCACAGGATCAAATGATGAATACCATTCGTTTACAACAACAAAACAATCGTTTAAGGTGAATATGGTGAAAGATTTCTAAGTATAGGATTAGTCTGGGATATTGATATTTGCTACTTGGATTATTTATTAAATGCAAAAGAATTTAAACACAAATTTCGTGTTTTACAGTTTTCACATTATTTTTATTTTCTAGACCATTTTTTTTGTTGTTTTTTTTTTATTGTATACATCCAACCATACACATTAACAACACACATAATAATAATTATACATAAGCATCGAATCGCCACAGTATTCTGGGATCTAAGTCGGCTTATGTTAAATTGTAATACGTAAATGCATATTACGTAGGAACTTGTACACATACCCATACAAAACAATAATTGTAACATCTGTCATTACCGATTTAGAATAGTTTAGTTTTCGCTAATAAATAATAATAAAGGCTTTATCATTGATCCTTCGAGCCGGGTACGATACCAGATCGCAGTTTCTGCATTAATCTTGATAGCAATCATCTAACCACAAATATACCGTTACTTCCAGTGTTGAAAGTTACACTATAATGTCACTCAAAAAAAAAAAACATAATAATTATATAATAATAATAATAATAATAATATAATTATATCACGCAATACAGTCTCCATCGCCATCCATCACCACAACCCTTGCCATCATCAGTTGCATGTGTTCTCTGCAAGGATTCAGCACGGCAAGGGAACCGACATACTGCGTCAGCATATGTTTTGTTTGAAATTGCCTTCGCCCAAGCCACACCACTCAAACCTGTTACTCCGGGTGCTGCCGTATATGTGCAGGGCATCATACCACTTTACATACCAATTCACGATTAAACGAAACTTCACAATTGAACTACATACCGCCAACTGCCTCTCCATCCGAACCGTCCAGAGCACCAACTCCTCATCTGTCGCTTGACATCACGGAACAAGCACCAACCAGATCTTATTGTCCACCGCACTCGTATACATTGTCTCACCAAAAGGCACTTGCAAAATGGCTCGCATTCTATTGGACTCAGGGTCACAAGCGAGCTTCGTAACCGCATGCAGCGATTAAAACTTTCGTGACGAGTTGTATCTGTACCGGTCACTGGAAAGCTCATCTGGGATTTCTCGTGACCTACTCTCCATTTAACTACGCTCATGTTCTCATCCCACGTTTCACATTATGGTAGACGGTCAACTGCTCAATCGCCTTACTACACACATGCCTACTATTCAAGTCAGTCACGAAGTTCTGGAAAACTTCAGCGACATTGAATTAGCCGATCCGCATTTCTACGAGCCCAAGGACATTGAAATGATAATCGGTGCTGACGATTATGTGAAATTACTTATCCACGGTCTCAGATGGTGCAGATGGGGTTCCAACCACACAAATATCACCAGTATCACTTCATTCTAACATCGGCCTCGAAACCACGATGAGCAAATGCTGGGAGCTTGAAAACGTAGCTGATCTTACAACTACTGAAGAGAAGCTGGTGGAAGATCACATCAATATAAAGATGAGTTACCATTTGAACTCAGAACTCAGGATATGGTCGTCAAACAAGAAAGAATTGCTAGATGTTATGCCGGAAAGACTAAGAGAGTGAGATCGCCCCTTAGATATCGATCCGTCAGAATCAATCAAGACCCTGGGTCTTCACTGGTTTCCCGGACCAAACCATTTCATGTTTTACGTTCAGCTGACGCAAAATGATTCTTCATCACCCACAAAGCGATCCGTAATGTCTGCAATTGCGATATTTTTCGACCCTCTCGGTTGGCTCTCTCCAGCTATAAATAGGCATCAAAAGGTATTTAACGGACGGTCAGTTATCATCTACTTTCTAATTGCAAAAACACGAGTGGCGCCAGTTAAACTGGTCACAATTGTGCGCTACCCTGCTCGTTAAAGTGCTAGCATTTTTGGAATACGAACACCTCCACTACTGCATTGGTTCTAAACTGGGTTCGGAAGATTCTTCGCACATGGAACACTTTTGTGGCGAATCGCGTTTCAGAAATGCAGTCAACAACATCTTTGGACAAATGGCACCACCTTCCATCAGCAGACAACCCGGCTTCACGCGGACTACCACTAACAGATCTTTAGATCAGAACGAGTTTCTGCACAAATACTCCATTCTAAAATCTTTTCTCACAACATCCGCATGGATTCTTCGTTTCAAAACGAATCGCCGCCAAAAGCATTCGTCACGAGTACTCAGCCTTAGACGTTAGATCCGCCTAAATCAAGAATCGGATTTCTCATCAGATATAGGATGCTGCAAAGCCGGTGCAAACCTATTAAAAATAAGCAAGCTGAACGCCATGAACCGATTTCTTGGCGAAGAAGGTTTACTACGTGTTGGAGGTCGGATACACTCTGCTGAAATGTCTTATGACTTTCGGCATCCAATCATATTGCCTTGGAAAAACGTTTTAACCAACCTTATAATTGCAGATATTCACGATCGCAATTTTCATTCTGGAATACAGCTTAAGAAAATAAAGTACTACTACTACTATAAGCACCTTTCGCCAGAGATTTTGGATCGCAAACGCCAGTAGAGTTGTCAGCACATTCACCAATGCCTACGATGCTTCCGGTACCGAAAAGGCATCGCTTGCCAACAAATTACAGGAAACCTACCGAAAGAAAGGACTACACCTGCTCGATTGTTTCTCACATCAGGCGTCAATTGTGCAGGCCCAATAACCATACGCGCAAATAAGGGTCGAGGCTCCAATTTTTAAAGGGCTACATCGCAGTCTTCGTGTGCATTTCGAGGAGAGCAATTCATATGCATATGGTAAGCGATCTATCTTCTGCAACCTTTATTGCCGCATTTCGCAAATATATCAGTCGACGTGTAAGTTGCGGTAACCTACACTCAGACTGTGGCACCAACTTTGTTGGAGTGAATAAAGAAATTAGAGATTTACATGCCCATCTCGTGAGACAATCCACAGACAGCAATATTACACATACATTGGCACAAGAAGGAACAAGCTGGTACTTTATTCCACCCGGATCACCAAATTTCGGTAGAATATGGAAAGCGGCCGTCAAATCGGCAAAGAATCACCTGCAAAAAACAATTTCAAAACTTACACCAGGGCACTTCCTGATTGGCGAGCCATTGAACACTGTGCCAGATCCAAGTGTCACTCCCATCATTCTTAATAGGCTGAATCGCTGCAGTTCAATTATATCACTCGAAATTTATGCAAGCACCTAACGTAATCCAAGTGCATTCATTATTAAATATAAATCATATAAATAATACTACATTATTTATCCTTCAAACTTTCAATGTGTTTTCTTACTGCCAATCTAACAAATAATAATCATACAAAAAAGTAAAAAACATAATAACTCAAAAACAAAATAAATATAATCATAAATTCTATTTAAAATAATGAACTCTATATACAGTGAACGAAAATCTTCCGAGACCATTTAAATTAGATTAAACAAGCAATGTCCTTCTGTGCAATCATTCAGACGGTAATTATGGAGCATTGTATTTTACACGGCGTGAACCGTTGGCTGTGACTGTTTCCACATCAAGCTAATTTTCCGAAAAATCATCATCATACACAAATTAATGGACCATGCGCCTGTTCTCATTCACCACGTGCCAGCGACAAAACCATTCCTTCACAAGCACCCATTTTTATAATTGACATCTATCTTTCCTACTGGCAGTGGCAGCATACCCTCCAGTTGAGTGTGAATCTCACACTTTAATTCTCTCGCTCTCTGTCTCTCTTCATCTCTCTCTCTCTCTCTCTTAACCTCTACCTGTTCGAAGGCTAGCCACACTTAAAAATCACATCTCAACATAATCCAGCTTGGCGCTGGCTGCTCTGGCTGAACACAAGAACGTAATTGATCAATTTATTTTCCGGGCTGTCAAGCGAGTGTCGCTTGATTAATTTCCCGGGTTTTTTTTGCGCTAAGTGTTTGACAATGCGTAACTTTTGATTGTGTGGCGTATTTGGGCGTACAGACGGGTGCTCAACGGTTGTGTGGCTCCACTCTGAGTATACGCCCCTTCGCCATGACTGCCTGTATTATAAATATAATTTAAGTGACGAATTTATAAATGGGCACAACATCAAAGAACATGCTATATCGAATAGGTATGTACTATATATCTGTGTTTACGGTTGAATTTTACCATTATTAGGGATAACTGAAATTGACGGTTTCCAAAACGTCCCTGTGTAGACCCTTTGTAATATAAATTATGTGCATATTCGTCAGTGCGTACAATTTGAATTTTGGTAATTGTAATGCTATAAAGTCTGAGTGTCTTTATCCTTTCGATTAGGCGTGGATACGAGATATGTATACATATAATATACCCGTATTTTTGCGCTTTTAAATCATCACATCAAAATATCATTTTGAACTTAAATGAAATGGGAGAGCGGATATTAAATACATTGCCAGTAGTATATATAAATATACATGTATATATAATGAAGAAATAGCATTCAGGAATGCTTCTAGCTAATTATTTTTAGTATGTACTGGGGCTGGGCAATCTTAGCAAATGTTGTAGTTCTGGGATGGATCGGAATTGATGAAAGGAAGCGAATTTCAGGTAAATGCACCAAGACATTTCGTTTGTTTGTTTTATGATAGAAACGCAAAATTAAGACAGCATTATTAAAAACAAAGCACTTCAACTACCTATTATCTGAACGTTATTGAACAAATCTTTTAAAAAACCTTAGGAATGACAACCTAGCTTCAGGGAATAGAAAATATTTTCACGACATATAATATCTCGAAAAAAAAATGGAAATTTGTTTTTTTTTGCGTTCCAATGTTTATATTCTATTATTTGGATCACCGTAATCATAAAAAACCGTAGACATAATACGTGAAAAGTCGATCAAATTTTTAACCATTCCATAGGTCCTAAATAACTGGTAGACGTCGCCTCACCAAGGTATAATGAAAGACAGAAGCCCCAGATCCAAATCTATACCCAGTCAACGAGATAATCCCCATAGCGTGGTGGGTGGTGGATGTGGTTCATAGTCAAATTTGCGACTAGGGAGGAGCAGTAATATACAAATGAGCTTTTTTGGCAAAGCTATGAAATATATTTTTAAAACAACTTTTTTTTATCAAAATTAAAAAAATATATTTTTTAATATGGATCGTAAATGAAAAACCGCAAAAAATGGCACTTTACCAAACCTCTTTTTGACCAAGCTGTGATATTTTTAAAAGCAATTTTTTTTCATTTAAGAAAAAAACCGTACAAATTAGCTTAAAATTCTAAAACTAGGTTTGTTTTAGGGGGATACTTTAATATGTTCAAGTGGTCTTTTTGGACCAAATTTTTTGGACATTAAAAATTAAAAAGTTTCTTTTTAAAAAAAAAACTAAAATTAAAAGTTTTTTGACAAAGCAAAATGTGCCATTTTACTAAATTGTGTGGTCTACGGTTTTTTTGAACAAATCTATAAAAATATTTTTTATTATTCTTTTATTTTTAATTACATTTGAAACTATGTTTTTTTGACCAAACTTTAAAAAACATTATTTTAGAAAACTTTGTTTGAAACAAAAATACTCTAATGGACCGTTCGCACTTGAGATGTCAAAACCGTATTTGTCTAAAACTTGCTTTTTTCACACACACATTCGCAAAAAAAGTCGGTTTTGACAGCATAACACGCGTTTTTGGAGCTAACCATATTGAAAAAAGCTGCGACTTCCCGGCGTTCGTTCCAGTGAGCTGACGGTTGCTATGTCACATTTCCATTCCATGTACACAAATCTAAATAGTGGTTGTTTTCATTATTATCATCATCATTATCATCATAGGCGCGATAAAATTGCAATTTTTGTGCAAATTTAAACAAACAAATAAATGGGTTTTTTGAACAAATAATAAGGTTTCAAAAAAATCTTGCGGTATTTTTTTTTTCAGTTTTAAATTATTCATAAAATCCGATTTAAGTCAAATATGCGCCGTTTTGTTCGATGACTAGTTCGTAACGAGATGCCAACTTTATATTGTCCCACTTATAGAAGCTCGCTTCCCTATTGGCAAAAAAACTCGGAGAGCCAATTTTCACTTCTCTTTTGTGGCCCACTTCCGACTACCAAGCTCGTTCGCCATGGAAAGAAACAGGTGGTAATCACTTGGTGCGAGGTCTGTTACTATGCCGGTCTCTGTCGACCAATTCAGCGTAAGCACGTTAAGGCCTTTCTAGCAAGCTATAGCATGACCCGATGAATACAACTAGAACTACGCGTTTGTAACTACACCTTGCGAAAATACCGCAAGACTTGTTTAATACTTTTTATTTACATTTTAAAAAAAAACTAAAATAATGGTATATTTGGACCAGTTGGGCTTATTTTTTCAAGTTTTGTACCAAGTTTTTTTAAGCTATTTTTTCAAGTTTTGTACCAAGTTTTTTTAAGCTTTTTTAACCAAGCTGTATTTATTTTATTACTGCATTTTATATCAAAATTTAAATGTATATTTTTTGACAAAACTGTAAAAATTTAGGGGTTATTTTATGATTTTGACAAAAGCCAAATTTAAATGTTCATTTTGAAAATGTTTTATGTAAATTTTCAGCGATGACCTAGTTTGAAATACTTGTATTGTATTTCAAAGAGAAAATAAAAAACTATAAAATTAAAAATTCTACAAAGTAAAAATTAAAAAATTGATATTTTTGTGGGACTGTAGTAATGTAATTTGTTGAGATGTATATCCATAATATATTTTATTAGATCGGGTGCCAGTGTACACAGATCTAACAACGGGCCTAGATAAACATGGATAAGCTTTTGAAGCAAAACGTTTATTTATTTTTCTTGATGACAAATAGTGTCAGACAATTCGACTGCAATCATCATCATTGTCATGTTGTAACTAACTCGAACATCTATCTGTGACGGATGATCATCTCTCTTAAGAATGCTATAATTGGGCGCATGGATCATTATGGTGTTTAGTTTGTTTTCGTAGTCTTCATCGAACAATTCTGTCTCCAAACCATGAACAGACAAATGTTACAAATTTGCCAATTTTGTTTCAGCTTAGGTGACTTTTTGATGTTATTTACGCGCAGCTTCTCTATTTCTATAATTCATATTCATTTCGGCAAACTTGTTCTTAGCTGCCGACAAAACGCGACGAAATTAACGAACGCAGACTTTGCGTCGCAAACAAAAGTTTTGGAAATGGGTACTATTCCACGATCCTCTATCCGCCATTGTTGTTTTCCTTAACCGTGATTGAAAGGGTGTTGGCCATATAATATGACTTTAAAAATCAACCCTCGAGAATGAGGGACAAAACAATTAAATAAATTATAAGGAAAAATCATACATGATAAACACTTTTTGTCTAATATGATTGGCTCGCTACAGTAAATACTATCGACAAAAACACACTTGCAAACATCGATGATCACCTAAAATTAGTGACTTAGCATATATACCGTTATACATTTTTTTCTTAGAGAATTTATAGTCAAATTGACAGGCCACAGTAGTCATACTCTTGCCAATAGATTATATGAATTATAAAAAAAACGTCTTTTTTATATTTCATTTGTTGGGGTCTTACCATGCGAGCAAAAGTCTAATTTTAGCTCAAAAAATAAGAAAAAAAATCTATTTAAGGAGAAAAAAGGTAAACATTGGGAGGGGGGGTAGAGCATAAAGACAGTATTTGTCATTATTTTGTATAAATAGAGGTGGGATCGGAAGTTGGAAGGTGGCCTGAAATTAATAAATGTTTTGATGAATTTTGGTCTATTGCCAAAACATGAAGGGAGGGGGTGATGGGTGTGGGGGGTGGGTGGGTTGGGTTGTGTGTGCGGGGGTGTTGT
>JANSTU010023106.1:0-13179 GCA_027564075.1 Bolitophila hybrida
TCTGCGCCGTTTTGTTCGAAAATCTGTTTCCATCTAGACGGCATAATATAATAATCCCCCCCTTGTAGACCCCCCCTCCTTATTTGCGAAGAACTCGTACAGCCACTTTTTACAAGCCTCTTTTGAGGCCAACTTACACCACCAAGGGCGTTCGTCATGGACAGGAACAGATTGTAATCACTTGGCGCTATGTCGCTATATGTCGGATGCGATAAAACCTCTACACTACACCCTTCCTATTGGCCAATTCTGGACGCTTCGCAGTAGATGGTAGAATTAAGCGTCCAACCATATGGGAGCAGCTCAAAGTGGATAATTCCCTTCCAATATCCCACCAAACACACAGCAAAACCTTCCTGGCCGTGAATCCCGGCTTGGACACTATTTGGGACGATTCACCGGCCTTCGACCACGACCGTTTTCGCTTGATATTGTCGTTTGTGATCCATGTTTCGTCGCCAGTCACCATCCGCTTCAAAAATGGGTCGAGTTCGTTCCGTTTCAGCAGCTTATCCATGGTGTCGTTTTCACCGGCTCTGAATCGTCGAAACCATTCCTTCGCGGTTCGAAGAGATAGAGTACCATCCCCCAAAACATCATTAATCTAAAAAAAATTTCACGGATCGTTTATCTAGCGAATTTGCCTTTAACGAAAGAAAACTTCAAAATAGCGCAAATTTCGGAGTTAGTGAACTCCATGTTTCTGAACGCAGTATCCAAACTAATAATGCATAGCGTCATTTTGTAGGTTATGTCAAGACCTTTCAAATGATGTATAGTATTGCTCGATACGAGCTGTGTACATAGCCGTGAAATTCAAAAGACAAAAAGGCGGAAGGTAGATATTTGACAACCTTATATTATAGGTATAAAAAACAAATGAATTAGTTTTTTTAAATATATTTAATTTAATAAATTAACATTGCGAAGACATTTTTAATTATAATTTCTTAAATAATTATCCTAGACTTGTTTTATAGGTTATAAAATAACATTTTTTTAAGTATAATAGTTAACAGATTTAGAAATATTGCTCTTCAAAGTCATTTGAAAAAGGTGAAACACCTCTCCATCACGTCATTCACAAAAATTTACTGTTTGGTGGGTTCTGCAGGTGGCGCCTTCGTTCCTACATCTTCCGAAATGTTGCTGACATGCTGTTACCGTCTACGGTAACGTCAGCGGGCATAGTGTTTACTGTTTAAACTGTAATTATATGTCAATGTATTTGTTTTGGTGAACTTTTTTTGGTAATATAATCGTGACGCTATGCCCGATGACGATATGAGTCGTTACCACCGTCAAACGTGATATGATAACTCTCTTTTTGGTGCCGCAAGATGGAGCCACGTAGACAGAAAACATTCGACGAGCGCAAAATTGTAAGAAATGTAATGTGACTTGACGCCGCTGGATTATTTCGTATGAATCTATGTGAAAGCACAATTTCAATTTTCAAATTTCTATAATATAAATATTTGCATTAATTTTTTTTATAAACAATCCATATTACTAAAATGACATATTATTGTCATATAATAATTACATACTATATAGTTGTTTTTTCATGCCACCAAATGTTACTTGGGTAAAGAAATGTTTAAAAGAGAAATTATATGACAGATAGATGCGAATTATTGGTGTAGGAGAACGTACTACGTACATGGTACAAGGTATTTTACTCAGTAATTAATAGATTACGTGGAGATGTACGATGGAGAGACGAGAGTCTCCAAAAGTCCAAATCCAAATAGAAAATACTCTGTATTGAGTGTACACGTGATGTGAGTGTGCATTCGTAATGTATTCTGTATATCATAAAATATAAAATAACAGATGCACCTGTTGTACTTTGCAATCTCTGTTTACATCTGCAGTACTTAAATTATAATTCTAAATATGTAAACAATAACAAACCATATGAATGTTTGTGTTTATACGGATTTCAAGTATTCTAGTCAACCATTATCAAGCAAAAAATTAATAATAAATCTTCAATAAAAAGAACTCATCATCCAAAAAGCGGAAAGCCTAATGTTTCTGGGACGACGCCGTTACCTTATCTTGTCAGTGTTCACTTCTGCTGTTTTTATAGTGATATATTTAAAGTACTACGAGCCAAATCATGAGTTCTATGATCCATTTATCGTTACACATCCCAGTATTCCTGATCTACCAGAACTAAGTCAGCTTGTAAATCTCACCAATTTCGCGTATCGTTTGCAGACGAACGCATGTTCAACATTTCTTCCTGGTGAATTATTGGGTGAGTAGATTTTATTTTAAAATAAGGCGCAGGTATGTAGTTATTTCTTTTATTTCAGGCGTAATGATAGTAACTTCGTACGCTGGTCACGATGAAATCCGGTCTGCTCACAGACAGGCTATTAGCCAGTCGAAGCTTCGAACGCTTGGAATGCTTCGTGTATTTCTCCTAGCCGAAATACCGGATCACGAAAAGTATATCACCCAGCCGGCTATCGCAGACGAAAGCAAACGTTTTCAGGACATCGTTCAGGGAAACTTCATTGAAGCATATCGCAATCTAACCTACAAACACACAATGGGTCTGCGCTGGGTAGCCACCGAGTGTTCACACGCCAAGTTTGTTGTAAAAGTAGATGATGACACCGTCCTAGATGTATATCATATCGTTAACTATTTACGAGAACTTGACGAAGACTTTGCAGACCAGCAGCTGTCAGACAACCAAATGGATCTACTTGCTGGCTACATACTAGACAAACAAAAACCCATTCGCGTAGCACCTAGCAAGTGGTTTGTATCAATGGCTGAATTTTCGGGCAGTGTCTATCCAGATTATTTGTCGGGTTGGATGTATTTTACCACACCCCAAACAGCTGCACGTCTAGTAGCCGAAGCACAACGTGAACCATTCTTCTGGATCGACGATACCTGGATAACGGGCATTCTCAGAGATAAATTGGATATACGTCTGACACGACTGAATACATGGTTTTCAGCTAACTCTGAGTTTCTTGACTGCTGCATTGAGGACGTAAAACGATTTGCGTATAAGTGTGACTATTTCGCAGGGCCCAACGGTGGTGAAGTTCATTTGATTACACGTTTTATGCTGGCAATGGCTAAGTGCTACGAGGAGGATGATGCCTGTTTCGAGCGCACTCCGGACAAGCTATTAAGTCACACGTGTGTTGGGCATGCGAAACATCTGATTGAGGAGCACGGTGATGCGCGTGTTCGTCTATTTAAATTGTAGTTATTGGTAAAGTTTAAAATTTTTATATTTTATTGAATTCTTTATTTTGTTGACAATGTTTACAAAATACTGTAAGTTAAGAGTAAAACTTCGTCCATTCCGTCCATTTGTATTTTTAATTGTATTGATTAAAAATACGTTTAATTTTACACTTTGTATTTTAATTTAAGGTCGAGGCAGTAATACACAGGATTATTAATTTAATTTAATTACTATATATATATATATATATATATATTACTATATATTTTACTTATCGCTCAACTGTTTGTTAAGAATTGCAATACTTTTGCGGTGCTCGATTTTCTTAAATTCAAGCTCTTGCTGAAGAATTTGAATTTCGTATCGGTGTTTTTCACGCTTCATTTCTTGGCTGTCCTCAAATTCGCGCAGCATCAGGTCCTTTTGAAGAATCAAAACCTCTTTATGGAGCTCGGACTTGGAGCGATCAGCGGAACTGCTTGGTAAGAGCAACTGTCGCGGATTCTCATCTTCTTCGGGTGCGCATACATCTCCAACATACTCAAAATTGTGATGTGTACTACCAATCACGTCCTCTAGCATTTGATCATCGGGTATATTAGTCACGGTCAAATACTCTGTAGATACGGATTCGCTAGGATGATCTGACGAGAGTATGTCCAGTTGGGTTTTGATAACATTTTCTTGTTCGTTGTCATTATTGTCGATGATTTGATCCACAAGTTCTGTATACGAGTTATTTGTTTTTATTTCCAGTGGTTTTACGTCAAGCTTCAGTGTATTTGATTTAATAGGGTAATCCAGCGGATATACCGAATTTAAAAGACCTTTTCCTCGTGACTTGATATTTTTTTCAGTACGAATGCGGTTTAAGAGCTCTGGATGACGGCGCTATTAACAAAAGATAGATAGTTATTAAATAATGATGAAACCTTGAATTTCGTTCGTATGTTTGCTGTAATTGTCTTGTTATCTGTATTATTTGGTGTTTTATTCATGAACTTTATACAATAAAATTCAATAGATAAGAATACCGAGATTATTTTATTACAATCGAACTCAGAAATAGTATGATAATCAGAAGTCAGTGAGATCGGTAAGAGAGAACAATCACTGTTATTGATTTGAATTACAATATGACGGACGAAATCAATTATTCAAAAGTGTATCCTTGGTTAAATAAAGCTCTGTTCGAAAGGATTCTGGTAAACAGCGAAAATATTATTAATCCTAATGTGACAGGTTTTGTGCTGAAAGCGGCTCTGGGTAAGGGTGAGAACTATGGCAGTCAAATGATACGAACCACAGTTACATACAAGTTGGAGAATACTAATGTTGAACAGAAAAAGACGTTTATCATTAAAGCGGGGCACGTGAACGAAGAGATAAGTGAATTAATTGATGACTTCGATACGTTTGACAAAGAGGTATCAGTGTTCAAAGATATTATACCCAAATGCAATGAGATTCTAAACGCTGTCTCGGATGACGTACTTTTAGCACCGACGTAAGATAATATAGTATATAATAATGCATATTAATTTATATTGTTTCTTAAAGGTGCTTCGAGACCAATGTCCGGCCATCGTATATGATATTTGAAGATTTGTGCGAGAAAAACTTTAGCAACGTTGACCGAAAGGATGGTCTAGATGTGGAGCATCTTCGATTGGTTATACAAAAGTTAGCAAAATGGCATGCCAGTACAGCGGTGGTCGGAACAAAGGTAATATAATATATATATATATATAGATATATATAATAACAGTATATAAATATCTATACAATACATAAAAGAATTAAATTATATTTAGGAATCGGTACTCTTGAAACTGTTTTTAAAGCCGATATTAAGAGCCGATCAAACTGCTGGATGTGGAATATTCACAAACATACTAGGTGCCTGTGCAGAAGAGGTACACACCTGGTCGGGATTTGAAAAGATCGCTGACAAACTTGACCGCTTGCAGGGCACAATAATTGAAAAAATCATATCTGTATTTAAATCAGAACCAGATTTTAATGTTATTACACACGGAGACCTATGGTGTAATAATATTATGTTCACGCATGACGATCACAACAAACCGACCAGTTGCATTCTGGTGGACTTTGCCGTTGGATTCTGGGGCTCGCCTGCTATTGATTTATCCTATTTACTGTTGAATTCATCGCACGCGACTGTTACGGAAACTGACTGGGACTTACTCGTACAGCTGTACCACGAAGAACTGGTAAGCGCACTCAGAGCACTTGGATACGAAAAAACGGTACCAACGCTGACAGAAATTCATGGTGCACTTCTCAAAAAATCCATGTACTCAGTTGCTGTCACGATTGTGCTGATCGGACTACGTCAATTAAATGCATCCGAAAATGCTGACCTGACCAGACTTATGGGATATTCAGAAGAAGACATACTATTCAGAAAGAATCTTGTTGCTCAGCCCAATTATAGGCGAGACATGGAGTTTTTGCTCAGGTTCTACGATCGCAAAGGATTTTTGGATTAAATATATAAAGATTTTTAAACAGATTTATACCTGCACGTGTTTTAATATATTTCCATTTGATTTAACGGAGGCTCGAAGTTGCAAGGCACCAGGACCACATGTTGTACATCGTACAACCAGTATATCGTCGACTCTGCTCAAAATTTTAAAATATTCGCCATCGTAGATGCTGGGCACTTTGCCGTTTTTGAATGTTTGATTTGCAGCCATTTTGAAAATACGCTAATGTGGTTTGGAAATTGGAATATACTTTACACTTAAGATCTTTAGGTTTAGGCTTATGTCTTGTGTGTTGTGTAAAAACTCGAAGCTGACACTGACAATAGACACAATTGACACCTAAAATATTTTTATTGCGCGGTGCGCGCGACTTTATTAATAAAATCGCTGCGTTTACAATATAAATTTAGTTTTTTAAGGTATACTTTAATGTCATATGTAAACCTAACAAATGTTTTTATATTCCGTTTTCGTGCTGCCATACTTGTGTTTGAATTATAATTTCATTTTATTATTATTTTCATTTAAAAAATACGATATTTCGGTAATTTTCTATTTAATTACTTAATATTATTTTACGTTTCATGAGTGAATTTATTAATTATGTACGTATGCGTGAAATTTGTATGGAAGCACTACAATACACTTAATTATTACTGACTTACTTATTTGCATTTAGGATGCGTTCAAAATGATGTGATGTTTTTTTTGGTTCTGAACTATTAAACCTATTTTCAGTGTCCGAACTCACAATAAAATCAGATACTTTTATTTAAAAATTGCTTACGAAGCGTTGTGTCAACTTATCCCTCTAGAAATGGTATTATCTATAAAGTCATCAGAAATATAACTACTGGCGGTGATTCAAAAAAAAAAAAAAATATTTAAAAACAAGTGCAAGGATCCATATAATTTATTACGCCAGTCCTAATTTTTTATTTTTGCACATCTCGAGCATCTGCTTAGCGATTCTGTGCATATTTTAGACACGCTAGCGTGTCATATGAAGCAACTATTTTTGTATAAAATAGAGAGTGCGTTCCAAAATAGTTGTCCCAGTAGTAGTAGTAGCTATAGTAGCTTGCACAGAATTGATGCTAAAACAGCATTCTAACTGGACCTATTTAGATGCAATAATATATTAAAAAACAGAGACCTGTATTATGTATACTAAAAAAAAGTTATTACGATCTTAAACAGGCAGCCATGAAATCAGCCAATTCAATATATGTTCACCTTGGAAAATGCGTTTAATTTCAAACATACAAGGATGTTCAGCAGTCGTCAGAAATCTATCGGCATACATAAATAATAATTTTATATGATGACGATTTTTTACAGACGATATGATTAAAGAAGCCGCTATACTCTTGAACACATTGTTGATTTGAATTCTTGGACCAATTCAGAAATATATTGTTGGTTAAGAGATCAAACGAGACGGAAACGAACATTTTGTGGTAACTACGCGATTCATATATATCTTCAAGACATAGCTGCAAGTAACCATTCGAAACGACTGAAATGAGCTAAGACGAGTGAGTCATAAAATATCTAAAAATATATTTTATATTTCATGGACACGCTGATGCAGACTGGGCAAAATATCGTGAGTAGATGATGTAAAATAGTGTTGTAAACTGGAGTTGTAGAAAGCTGTCCTTTGTTGTATTATCGTATTAGTTCTAGGCTTGTCAAGACACCATCTGGATTTCGCATTTGTTATCCGATCTGAACGTGGATGCCCAAATACCATTTTTCATTTATGAGGACAATCAACCAATCAACCAAGACACTAAATACTAATAAAATTATTTCGAATATTTCATGTTATTGTTGTTGTGAAGGAATTTATTGACAAATCCACAAAAAAATTAAACCTCTGCAGTGCATTGTTCTTGTCACGAAATTATTTGATGACAAGAATTCACTTTTTTGGTAACGATTTTTTTTTTTTTTTTTTTTAAATGCACATTTATACTTAAGAGAAAGTTGGACTACCGATATAAACCGAGCGGCAAGGTAGCAGAGCAGCCCTACCTGCAAACTAGGCAACAATAGGCTTATAACCTGTTCTGCCGAAAATGTGTATTAACGAATAACCAAATGGTGCCCTATTTCCAGAATAGAGATTACAGGATCTTATATGCAGCAGGATTGGAATAGCACTGATCGAACTAATAACTTATAACGTTACTTGGAAAAATTAAATATAAAAGTAAACGTCACCGGTGATAATACCGAAACAATTCTCATCCCAAGAGAAGAGCCAAAAACAGACTCACACACACAGGGTCCTGATTATGTGACAAATAACACCTAATATTACTCAGAAAATAAATTATAAAAAAATTGGAGATATGCGAGCTAAAGTACACAATTATCAAAAAAAAAAAAGAATAACATAAAAGTGACAATTTATTTGTATATTTTTTCAACATGCTTGCGGTAACAAAATAAAGTGAGATTACTAGCTATACAGATCAATATAAATTATTATCTAGGGAAAAAATATAAAAATTTGTTAAATTGGGTCTAAATTTTGTAGAGAAAATTGTTCTAAGCAATTAAAATTCATCTTTGGTATTAATACCCTCGCGCGGTGTGTACGCAACATGATTGTTCTTGATAATCCAGAACGAATCGATAACTTCACCCTCTTTGTCCACAGATATCTGCTCGAAGTACAAATGGGATGTATTATAGGCTTTCATACGCGTGTATCCATAGTCCTATGAGTGATATTAAATATTAATTTATTAATCCAATTTAAATAGTTATTAATCCAATTTAAATAGTTTTTGATAGATTTAAATGATTACCTGACTGTGAAATGCGCTCCATTCAGGGATTGTACCTTTAAAGGGTTCTCGGCCTTCTTTGCAGCCAGCCGATCCGGTGACAAGATGCACTGGAGCTCCTGGATTTGTGTACGGTGCATCGTGGGAGCCGTTGTATACCTGTGTAAAGAAATAAATAAATTACTAATAAATAAATATTATTAATTTATTATTTTTTTCTTCGCTTTTAAAAATTAAAAAAGGTCACATTTCTTATATTTTATTATAAATAATAATTAATGAATACAAATGTTATATACGTTAAGTACTATAGCGTTGTCATTTGACATGCAACATGCACATTGCATATACTCTTAAAAATAATTCATGAACAGCATGATCAGCATTGATTTGAACTAAAATCTTTTTATTTGAAATACCAGGCAGATGTTTTCTAATTTCTAATCGCCGATCAACTTTTAAAATCGAGCTCAGAAAATCACTCGTATTATATAAACTGCATAGCCCATAGCTTATCAATTTAATGCACTGTATGCAATTATTAGTCTGACCGCATTCAAGGTTGAACAAACACATGTGTTTGCTAAAATCGATAAGCCATTTTAAAGCAATAATCATAAAACCAGTTTTATGAATAATTAACAATGCATCGAGATGGCAAGTTAATAATAAAAAAAACATTTAAGCAAAAAATGTTATAAATGATTGCCTTATTATATGAGGATACATCTAAACATACCTTATAATCATAAATTGGCCACAGTCGCTCATAGGAATGTTCGTGAGCCCACAGCTCAACGTCCACAGTGTACTTGTAGAATAGATCTTCTAATCCAAAGAAATGAGTAAAAGGCAATCCAACACGCACCAAAGTCTGGCTATGCGTACAGTCATTATCATTGTCATTGCTGCAGTACATAGGTCTGTGTCCGAATGTAATGATCCAGGGTCGTAGAGCACTATAAATAAAGACATATACACGGTTAAAAACAATTGTATCGAATGTATATTATGCAAATCACATACCGATTTTCCGGTTTGTTTGCCTCTATCAAATCATTTTCCAGCCAGTTGTACTGGTTTATCAACTGCTTAATACCGTAGTTCATGAAATAGTATACCTCCGTAGAGAATCCAATAAAGTGAACTGGCCCCATGTTGAAACTGTACATCTGACTCTCGGTTCCGCCAGGCATGCTGAACCGAGCTCGGTAGTTTGAGAAATTGCTAAAGACCGAATTAAATTAAGAATATAATTAAATATCCACGAGTTTTCAGTAAAACTTACTATTTTTCCTCGTGATTACCAGCACACACCATGTAGGGAACATAGGCAGCCAACGATTCGATCTGACGCATAAACTGATCACCAACCTCGGCATTTTCAGAGTTCATGTCATATGCAAAGTCACCAACATGTATAATGGCATCGTACATGCGGCGCTGTGTGTCCTCTTGCAGGCGAGCCATTGACTGTGCATTTTCATTTCCCATGTCACCAAACAGAGCCACCTGAATAGGAGTCGTGGTGTCATTGTCCGTGGTCACGAACCAGAACTCTGGTGACCAACCAAGCTTTCCACCACAATGGTACACATATTTAGAGTCAGGTATTAGGTCCGGTAGAGTAACCTGAGTAAAAATAGCTTATTAAAAATGTTCATTAATTATTTATAAGCATAATTACCTTATGGATGTACTGTGAATGTTTTCCAGATCCGCCGTCCACAAATTTTGACGATGATCCAGTAGCGGATAAAGCAAATCCATTGATGCCATACTCGACAATCGAGACACCAGCATCATCAAAGGTCGACCATGTCACCACAATGCTATCAGTGGTTTCTTAAAATAAATATGATTAATGTTATTTGTATATTGATAATTCAATTACTACTAAGCCTTACCACCGAATGCAATGTGCACTTGCTGGGGCTGATAGTCGACGTGCCCTCTTGCTGTGCACAACAAAGAAAGTACGAATAGAGCAAAAAACATTCTCAATTCGGCAGCATAAAAAATACACACACTCACAAACGTTTGCTTTTTTGGAGCGGTTTTGTAAATATAATTAAATTTAATTCAATGATTGCTTCATTATAAATATAATCTTAATTTGTAAAGTAAATATAATATTTACGTATTAATCGCACGAATGTCGGAATAACAATGAATGTTGAATGACAAATTTCAAACAAAGCTAAAGCATAATCATTCAAATAACACAGTGCACACACAGTAGTTTTTATCGACAATAGTTGACTTTGTTGTGATCAATAGTTCTCGCAAACTCCACCAGATGTGCTTAAAAAGTAAAAGAGACGGTGCGTTTTTTTATAATATAATAATATATAATATTTATAATAATTAATTTAAATATTTGATTTTTAGGGGGGGGTATGTTATTTAAATCTTGATCTCTATGTACGCGGTAGGGCGCGGAAAGTTACAGCGCCAATCAGGAAGGCAGTATTGCTTTGCTCTAATGGGATATCGATAATTAAATAACTAACACATTAAAAATGATTAATAAATTCAAGGGGGTGAGAGGGTAAAAAATCTGATTGTCAATTATTAGAGTTATAAAGAAGTTGGTGCAAACGGTATATCGCCATTTCGCCGAATGCCGTTTCACCGAATGGTTCTTTTTAGCCGCTTTTTAAATTACAAAACTAGTATACATTAAACTATTTAATTCACATGTACTTTGTGTTGAAATAAAAAAATCAATTTATACGATACATTAAAGTAACAAGCATTTGGCGAAACCGCATTCGACAGCCGTACCGTATAAATTATGCTTTAGGCGTAGTGACAGAGTAAAAATCTATCAAAATCTAAATGTTTCATAAAATCTTAAAAAGTTACTTAAAAGGGTGAAGGGCGGTTAGCCATAAAAACGTAGTACTACAAAATGATCAGGTAGGAAATCCCATTAAAAGGAGAATTAGCCCCAAAAACCAAGTACTACAAAATGAATAAAATGCATTATATATTTTTTATATTTCATTTGGTTACGACCTCTTATAAGGTTATAGTAACTAACGCAGGCCGCACACATGCCACTCTTTACTGTCCGTCAATAAAATGGCCACCACACAAAATCAAACGCATGTATTCATATGCACATACGCACTCATTCCACACAGTCAAAAGTGAGCCCAACACCGTCCGACAAAATCAAATCATTTTGATTTTGTTGGTCACTAAGTTCTGTGCGGGTAATACATGAGTTACGCAGTATTTTTGACATTTACTCCGCCTTTTGCCTTTTGACATATGACAGATCTGTCTGTTTAGCTGTCACTTAATATACAAAATTGCTCTGTCAGCTTTGAAATGCCTTAAAGCTTCTCGGGACGCTCGTTGTGATCACTAGTTGTCAACAGTCAAGTGGAAAATGTTTTGTGCACACAGTGCACAGTCACATAGTCATATTCTACTTATTCCACTTATTTACAGACCGCAGTTATACTGATGACGGAGTTTGTAAAATAGAATAGATAGATGGTAAACAGAGAACTACTAAGTATCTCTCCAGGTCCAGTGCCTATATTCTAATTCAAATCTCACGTGACATTTGCTTGATTTCGACATATTGTCCATGCAATATATGTCAAAATTAAGCAAAAGTCACGAGAGATTTGAATTAGAATACGGGCACAGGAATGGATTTTACGAAGTACTGCTATTTGCCTGTGTGCGAGCCTGTGAGGGTTGTTCATAATAGGCCCAAACAAATCCGAAGGGCTCACCATTGAATGCGATGTAACCCTAGCATTCGTACTCGATGACAACTCGAATCGTTGCTTTGTAAATGTTTAGCATACAGAAGGGTGAACACCCCACCAAATTCTGCATATTGATAGCATAAAGTTGAACCTCATGTTGCACCGTCTAATAATTAATTTGGAGTTGAGAGAGACAACGAGATAGCTGAGGAGGCGGATTGCTTTTTGGCGTTGAATCACGATTTTATTTACGAAATACTAAGAACGCCGCCGTTTTCATACCAGTGTTTCAGTTTCTCTATGGTTTTTTAAATCAGGTTTGAAGCAAACTGATTAAATCCCCTTGGGAATAAATAAATACATCGCAGAAGTTTGAACGTTACCCAGAGGATTTGTTTTTCCCTGGTTTTAATATGGCAGGTTCCGGTAGAGTTTCAGAAGAATGCGGCATGTTTTGTTAAATTATTTGATCGTTATTTGCATATATTTGCTTCGTGTATTGCCTACTTAAAATAAAAAGCATCTTGTAGTAAATAAGTTATTTAACAGTAATACATTATGGATTATGTTATTGTTGTTATGTGAATACACATTCAAATAATAGTTATTGCCCAAGACAATATTTTACCACGGACACAAAAGTGTAGTTAATTTGATTTAAAAAGTAAATCTTGAATATTATAGATATGTCAGCCAGTAGGAGTACTGACTATACGTATTAAGTAAAACTAAGTTAATTTGTACAGGGTCCGCCACGTAACTTTTTTTTTTTTTAAATGCAATAAAAACAAAACGGTTCATCCGATCCATCATCAAATTTATTTTTTCATATTCAAGTACAATCCTTCCGGTTACTTATGGAATACAAGTTCGTTCAAATGGCTGCCTCGGCTGGCCTTGCAGTACGCCAT
>JANSTU010023117.1:0-13179 GCA_027564075.1 Bolitophila hybrida
CACTTCGGTCTGCCGGCCGGGATTGAACCGGCGACCTCCCATAAGCCAGGCCAACGCGGTAACCCACTCGGCTATGGTTACTATACTAAAGTATAAAAAAGTCTTTTTCGTGAGAAGTACTCACTTGATAACATAATACAGACTTTTCGTAAGAAAAATACCAACTCATATTTTAGTAACATGAACTCAGTTTACAACAGACAAAACATGTATCGTGTGATAAATATGAGAAAAACTCACTTTACAAAAGAATACAGTCATTTCGTGAGAAATACTATTTTTTTAAATTCAGTGGTCTCGTCAGAACTCACTTCTCATTTTATTCAGTTGAATTCACTTTAAAAAGTAGAATAAGCCTTTACGTGAGAACTCACATTATAACCGAAGGATATGAGAAACTTACAACAAAATACAACAAAATCTTGAGAAGATTCATTATGTTGGTGAAAAGAACTAGTTTTACAATTTAAAACGTTTTTAAAACTAATTTTAACTCCGAACCGAGAGAATAAATTTCAGTTAGAATACAGTCTTTGCTTAAGAAGAACTATAACTTTATAATAGAATACAGTCTTTTAGTGAGAAGAACTCAGTTTACAGTAGAATACCGTGTTTTTGTAAGAAGAACTCACTTTAGAAAATAATACTTTTTTTAGTGTAAAGTTCTAAGACTATCTGGATGTTATTAGGCACTTTGTAAATTTAAAAAAAATCTCACCGATTGCGAAACTATTCAAATTTATCTTTATTAAATTGGTGATTGTAAATATATCAATCCAGAATTCCAATCTATTTTAGCTTTGTACTATTGCTAGTCTTTTTATTTTAATATTTCGATAATCAAAAAGCTTTCATCGTTATCACGTTATCTCTATACTATATATAATTATTTATTATACACTCTAATATCCATTACAAATGACTTTCTGTCAAAGCTCTAACAATACGGCACTTAATAAAATGTTACTGTCCATAAAAATCTTTAAATAAAATAGATCTCATTTTCCATTTATTGACCTTACACACTTAAATAAATTGCCATTATAAATAAAAAAAAATCCACCTACACAACATATGCGATTCACACAGCAAAACACTCAATTTATTATGTATTACATAAGCCATTATGTGCGAACTTGTTTACGCTGCGCTAAATCACACACATAAGACCAGAATCGCGTACCAAGTTTAGCCACCCCCGCGCATATATATACTTATATATAGTATATAGTCTAACTCAATGTTCCGTATACAATATATATATATGCACATATACAAAACAATAAGTATATATACATGTATTTTTATTGTTCTCTTAACACCATTGACTTTTCGTTTGACGATGTCTGTGCGTCGTACGCTGCAAAGCTTTTCAAAAGAAAAGTTTGTTACGGCTCAACTGAAACTCTCAACACGCAAAACTTTTCTTGGAAATGCACATACGAACATATACACATACAGGCACACACACACACACACACAACAACAGCAATCGTGCTGCGGCGGCATCACGTGTGTATATGTGTGTGTTCTCAGATATTCTTGAAAACGTTCCAGCTCTCCGCTCTGTGAAGTCGGTAACACGCGAGAGATATAAAGTGCCTGATCCAATGAAGCTCTTTATTCTGATTGCTACACACTATATATATATGTTTATTATAGCAGGCAAAGAAAAGCACACGACAAACTTTTCGATTGCTCGCTCTCAATTTCTCAATCTTGCTCTCTCGTTCTCGCTCTCCCAACTGTGTACAAATATACACAGATTATAGGTTCGACCCTGCAACGGTGCGCGTCAAACAGAGAGACATCGAGGAGCACCGTTCACTCGCACTTTGGTAAAAAGTTTTCCTTCATACCCGAAAAGTTTTGTGTGTGCTGCGCTCGTGCGCCTGCCGCCGCCTTTTCCGAGCTGCCGAGCAGCGAAAGTTTTAGTTTTGTAACAAGTATGAACAACAATAACGCTATGAAACAGGGGGTGTATATTATATAAAGCTTAAGTTATGTTAACAACTTTTTGAAATATTGCATTTAAACTTTGACTATTAAAATGAAGTTACGCAATTATGTTTCGTTGATGTGTGTTGCTGGCAAAATAAAAATGTACGTAAGACATCCACATGAAGACTATAATAGATCAGAAACGTATGATAGTATGTGTGTGTGTGTGTGTTAGGGATGGGATTAAATTGCTGACGATGCGGTATTTCTGTAATCGGTGACCTTTGGTGTGATGAAGATCCAGTTGAAGTTTAGAAGAATTTTGTTTTATACTGTTTATGGCTTGTTTCATGCAGATATATTCTTATTTATTATAAGTATAAAATTAGTTTTAAAAAACATTATTTCTTAATTATATATTTAAAAATAAAATTAAATTGACAAATCATATTAAAATCTATACTAGATTGCAGACAAATGTCATCATGGCATGATTTGGGGTCTTTGGAAATTTGTTTTAAGGCTTGGTGGCAGTTTAAAGTTAAAAATAGCTGTCCATTTCTGACAATATTTTTTGTTCTTCGCAAAGAAATGTTTCTTCATAACTTGAAGACTGACATTTTTTTGATAGAAATAAAATCAGACACTTTTATAATTAATTTGATATTAATGTGGGACTTAACCGATTTGTAAAAATCTCTAAATTTGAAGCTGCAAGTGAAAATTTTTGAATTGATTGCTACAGACGGTTTTCAATATAAATTAGTGTTTTTAAAAACACAATTTTTTAAAATGACGTCTCAATTATTATTTTGACGTGAAATTCTTTTAGAAAATGATAACGTAAATATTTCTAAACTGGCACAACACTTTGAAGAAATTATTTCTAGTCTAGGCAGATATTTATTTTTTTATTTTTTATTTTTAAATTTTTAATTGAAGAAGTGGATTCAAAATTTCAGCTTGAGTTATGTGGATATTTTTCTTTTGGACGCAGAAGCTTGTGTGTGTGTGTGATAAGAGGTATCCAATTCTACATGAGGCTATGCTTGAAATTGATTAATTTTTTGGTTCATCATGGATAGGAGAATCAAAATTTTCGTCCAAGAAGATAATAAATTCAAAGATTAGAAATAGTTTAACTGACCCTCATAATGCCACGTTTTTTAATTGTAAATATTATTTGATTTGATTTTTTTTTAGCAGTATTATTATAATTCATGTATTAGGCTCTACACGTAAACGAAAATTCAAAATTAAAAAAAAAACGACCCACTCAGTAAGTTTTATTTTAATTTTATGTTTTAGAAATTTTCTCCCCTTTTTTAACTATCACTATGATTTAAGTATAATTTCTAAAGACCTCAAAAATGGTACGGTAGTGTGCGTCAAGTACTTATCTTTAATTTTGGACCATTTTTTTTAACCCTTTCCTACCTACCCTAACTAAATTAGTAAAAAATCTAATTTTTCAGCCCAATTCTCAAAAGGATTTAAAAAAAAACATTTTAAACTAAATGTATTATTAATACCATCAATTTGAAATCCCAACAATCGGTAATCCCACTTTTTACCTAATTTTTGACTCTATTTCCTTTTAAGTAGAGTCACTTCTTAGAACTCCGATATTGGTTTTTATAAAATAGTATCTTTCGTACCGCAGTTTAAACTTTTAGCCCCATTTTAACATTTTGTAGTTTGTTTTTTTTAGAGTACCAACTTTTTTTTATAACCATATATATATATAACCTTTTGACCATTTTTATCAGTCCTTTTTAGGAACACAGGGGTAAAATGTAATGTTTTTATTTATTTTACCGTTGCTCTCCCACAAATTATATAAATCATTATTTTTATTAAAATTAATTTTAAATTCTACGAATTTAATTATTTTGTTTACTTGCATGGGTTAACTTGATCCTATAATTTTGGTTGAATGTGTATTGGTATACGGAATACGCATATAAAAATAAGAAACATTATCAAATAAAACGCAGTACTATGTATACCTTCAAAACGGCGCCAATATTTTTTTTTATGAAAAGATAAAAAAACAATTCTCATCCAAAGTTAAAATACGTTGATACAAGAAAGCATGACATGCCAGCACCTCTGGCAATAGAAGGTGCGAAGAAGGCGCCAGAATAAAAAAATACGCCGTCTAGAAGGCGTGATGCGTTTACACGGAAGGCGGTGAACTAGTCCAAGAAGAAAGTGAAATTTAGAAGGCGCGATTACGCTTTCTATTTTGTATGAAGAATTGTATGTATGAAGTGCGAATGACCGTAAAAGTGATTATTAGAAATAAATTTGTTGTATTTAAATAAGTTAAATTAAAACAGTTACTTGTTAATTTTTTTAATTATAATTGGAAGTTTGGGTTTTTCTTTGTACTATAAAGATTTATTATTAGCAATATAATTAAATGATACTATTTTTTACTTTATTTTTGCTATAAATGTACTATATATATATAGGTATATATATAAACCCAAAAACGTAGTACTACAAAATGATCGGTTACAAAATTTTAACATTTTGTAGTTTTTTTTTTTCAAGCCGCTCCCCATAATGCGCAATTTTGCCATATTTTTTAATTAATCACAAATGTATTTATGTTCTTGGATACATTTAATGGTCTAAACGCTAGTATCAATTAGGTTCCATACAAAATGTGTAAATTAAAAAAATTCTTCAGAAATATAAAAAAATTAAGAACTTTGGGCAAAACTTCAAAGAAATCCTTCGAATTATTAAATTATTCTATTCTATTTTTAAATATCAATCAAATATAAAACTTTTTTAAATTACTCTGAAATGTTGCCTAAAAACAGGGAGATTGTTGTTTTTTTAATGCAAACTCCCGTCCAAAAATATTAAGAAAATAGCGACCAATTAATATAATAAAATCTATTATTTTTGGTCTGTTTTTAGCATGAAATGTTTAATATTTGGTCTTGGTACGGATTAGTCATTCTTATATTTTTAAATTGCTTGGGTCGGTAATTCTGCTTGAAATTATTACAAAAAACCAAATATATAAATTTAACTATTAATATAAACTTCAATTAAAGTATCTTTGCTGAGCAATATATTTTCCATGAACAATTTCATTTTGTACATTGAAGAGTATATCTTTACTCTATGTTTCCTATCCTTTACAATTCTATATAAATCAACGCATTGTCCGGAACGGATTGAGTTGAAACTTGTACATTTGCACAAATCTGCATAACAACAGTGAAATTATAAAGTTCTGTCCAATATTCATAGTATGTATAATAATATAATATATGCCTAACGATATATATATATAGTGTTTATATGAACATTTATGTATTACAAACTCATTTCGTGTATTTCGAATTTAATGTCGCTCACATACTTGCAATATTCTCTATTTAGCCCCATTCATATACAATGCATATATATTGTATATATATAAGTGGCAGGCAAACACACATTTCGTGTGCCCCATTTTCACATTTATAATTTAAAAACTTTAAATATTCATAACAGCAAAATAAACATTCGTAGAGCTTGTTTCCAATTGCGCATTTGAATGTTGTTTTGCTATAGTATTTTATTTGTATGTGTATATAAAGACGAATAATCTACTCGTTCGGTAAACTAAAATGCAATATTAACTTTTCACTATCGCAAAGCGCGGCAGCGGCGCGGCGGGACGCGGCCCAAACTTTGACGATGCTAAAATTAAATTTTACTGTGCGCAAATTGCTCGGTAGGACCGCGACACGGGGTTGTGTCAGAGAATTTCGGGGGATCAGGTAAACAAATGACGATGTTGTATGTGCGCCATGTTTGTTTAAGGACTCTGTGATTAGATTTGTGATGCAATGCAGCGCGGCAGGGTGGGGGGGGATTGTATGCAGTTTACCCTACTATTCGGGGGTGTGTTGTTTATTTTATTGCATTAGCATATAAGTGTTAAAGTTTGTGGAACGGCATAAAGTGTTTGATTGTGTGATTTTTTGGGGTTATTTGAATTGGATTTTTGTTATAATAATAAAAATGATATTCAGATACATTTTTAGACCTTTCATATCGTTTCGTTTGTATTCATTTCCCAATAATCTAAAAATACACTATATTTTTTTCTAAAAAAAAACGCTATCACTTTTAAAACATTTATTTATTGACAATTCATGTTCAACAAGCACCGGTTGAACTTTGCGTGTACATCTCAATTCTCTTACTAAATCAAATACAACAAAAACCGCACGCGACATGATCGTCTTTGATGTCTCCGCGTTCTGTTTTACAAAGCCCGATGCTACTTTGTAATTTTACATTTTCTATATATACACTGACGTTTCTCCGTATTCTTCTGTTGTTTTTGTGCTACAGATACTTTTACAGAACGCAGTCAATGTATTTAATCAAAAGGGATGCAAGCTTTTCTGGCTTCTCTATACTTATGCATATGTGTGTTAGTGATTCTATTTCTACGTAAACTGGAAAATGGAAAATTTATATAGACGAATGCTGCCAGGCAACCGCAATATATATAGTTTGTTGGCAGGCAAAAACACACTGTATACACTCGAAAGTATACTACACGCGCGTTCATTGTAATTATTTTAATTTATTCTTTGATATAATAAATCAAATGGAAACGAGATCTCGTATAGGGCATGGGGTATATATATATAGGGGTGCTTGGAATATACATATTTTCTGCTGCGATTTTGTTGAGTTGTTGTGCTGTGCGCTTTGCCATTTTGTTTTTCGTTTGGCAAAACAGCGAGGCGGGTGCGGAAAAGATTAAAGGCTGTATTTTAATTAGTTCATTGCAATCTGGCGAAGAGAATTTATATTGTATAAATAAATATACAAAGTTATGGTGGTGAATGTGTTTGGTTTTTTTGAATTGTAATGTTTTGTTTTCAAATTTATCTGTGACATGTGATAATCGTTACCCATTGGGGCCTATTTTAAAAAAAAAAAATTTCAATTTAACTTTAAATTTTTAGGATACAAATAATTTAATGATTAGTAAAGATAAATATTTTGTTTTTATTATATTTCGCAATTGACCATGACTCAAATTCCTACAAAACGTAATTGCAAGGTCAAGTCTTTGTTATTAAAAAAAAAAACTATTTTCGTTTGTTTTTTGATAGTAAACAGCCAACCTTTCAGCAATCAATTCCATCTGCACCAAAATCGTAATAATAATTTAACCAATTTGTTTTTAAATTGGGGTTTAGTGTTGGTAAAGACCTTCAATTAAAAAAAAAACGAGAAACAAAACATAATATCTTTGAGTGAGGAGGTAGGGGCAATATATTGTTTTTTTTTATGTTTACTTGGTGCATAAAATAAAGAAGGAGCCACGGGATAGGGCGGGGTAATATAAAAGAGAAAAACTGCGGAAGAAGCGTAATTTTTTTAAAATTATGTTTGCAGGAATACGCGTAATTTTAAATGTAAAAACATTAATTTCACATAGAAGAATGTGTGTATTATGTTTGATGCTAGAAAAATAACAATAAGCAATTCAAATATTTATTTGTACTTATCCATTGATATACCACTCACATTTAAATTGGGTCAATTTTAAGGGGAGGTTATCAGGAAACTCACCAAAAAACTCCATGTTATCATTTGAAAATGATTTTTTCATAAATAAAAAAAAACAAAAAATCCAATCCAATCCGGCCTCTTTACTAGTTTTGGTGTTTTTTTCTTTTCTTTTTTGATAGCTTTTTATGTTTTATATTAAATTGAACATTTTTATTGTTATTTTAAAATTTTTAGATCATTTTAAAGAGCGAAAAATTTAAAAGAAAAGCAGTTATTAAAAAATTAATGGCCGGAATTTTTGGATTTTTCGATTTTTTATTGTTAATTATAGATTCAACTTCATTAATTTAATTTTTTTTGTCTTCAAATGTCTTGATGAAGCTGTTTGATGAACGCCGTTTTTTCACTTTCCATGACACTTTAATGAATTAATATATTTTCTATCTTTTTTTAATATTTTTATTTAAAAAAAAAAATGTGAAAAACAAGTTACAAATACATGAACATTTTGCGTGTCTGTATTCGACTCACGGTCTGTTTTTTGAAAGACAGTAACCTTTAAGAATCAATAAATAACTGTAAAAAACTGGAGTTGTTCAATTATTTGTTGTGCTATGAAAAATGTCACCTCTAGATGAGAACCTTCCCTCAAATGATTTCATTTCGCCCAACTATCATCTGGTTTTATGGATTAAGTAGTAACTCTTCCTAACGAGATTGTAAATAGAGCGATTATTTGCACATTAAACCCACAATTCATGTTTCTCACTAGTCACAATCTCCATAAATCAAAACAGATACATTTAAAAAACATGTATTATATACTGTAAAATATTATTTATTAATTAACTATAGAGTTTATTATTTGTTATGTATTTATAGTCTGCACAATCTTTGTAAGGGTCACACCCCAAGATCAATGAGAAAAATCTAAAACGCATCGGATTGTTTTTGTCGCTATAAAGACATTAAGCGAGGTCACAAAATTCTATTTTTGGAATAATTCATTGTACCGACATATAAATACACACTCATGTACGCAATATCTATAAAAAAAACAACGATCAAAGAAAAAAAATACTATATACAATTTGAATATGCAATTACAGCCACAATTGCGTATTTCTCCATACAATGTAATTTGTATATTAATACAAGCAACTCTACGCACGCCTCTGTTTCAAGATCAAAGTTAAGCCGAAGGAGATGGCGATATATAGAAAAGATACCACCGGGATCTGCAGCCAAGTGTACGCCTCAGAAACAAAATAATAATGTAATATGTACCCAAGCGATGAATTATAAATCTTAAACATAATAAAATGATAAGAAATTGTGTGCGTGCGCTCGCAGACTCAAGTTCAAGAGCACAACGATACGAACGGCGCTCTGCCACTGTCCTTCGAAAAGTATAATCTCAGAACAATTATATACTTGCAATCGACTGCGACGCAACTAAGAGAGAAACGGATACATCAATAAAACAACTATATTTACATTGTCAGAAAATTTTATTTTGTGTAAGTTGGAAATTAGTATATAAAATACACCTTGCGCGCTCAGTATACACTATATTACACGTACACACGCCACACAACCGCACATTTTGTGTACATTAAATATTTATGCGAAAGTTTGTGCGAACAATTTCGAGACTTAAAGTTCTTGGGGTTTTATCAAACTAATAAGTAATAATGAACAATTGATGAAAGAAAGTTTTAAGACAAACTTTCTCATGAAACTCGCAGCAAGCAAGCAGTGAGAGAGAGAGAGAGTGTGTGTGTGTGTATAAGAAACACGACCGGGTACGTTCTTGAATTGGTGGCGGCTCGACGGAAAACTTTTGAAGGTGGCACGGTACACGCAAAGTTCAGCTTTTTCGCTTTTATTTTCTAGAAAAAGACAGTGATTAATAATGTATGTGTGTGTATGCCAACGCGGAATTAAGAAGACAAACAGATTTTTATTTGCTTCTAGAAATAGCAGGGCATGCTGTGCTGCTCATAAATAACCCAAACGCACGGCAAAACCGAAACTCAACTCGAGATGAAAGTTTGTGGTTGCTCCAACTGGGTTCTTTCCTTTAACTCGCAAAGCGCAAAGCTTAGCCGAAACAATCCAATCATAAGCGTAACTAGTTCATTAAAGCACTCACACACACGTTACAGTGGTATGCAAGAGATATAATACAGCTCACCAGGAATACACTGCAAAGTGCACGAAAGAGCTATAGCAAAGCTTTATCCAACCCCCCCGTTCTCTAATGCACATATACACATACACAACTTTGTAACAACTTTAGTTGAATCTCAAACAAAGTTAGCGTACTCTCTGTGCCACCACATTACCTCCCACCCACTTCTCCAATACATGCGCTTACACAATAACCACCCAGCAGTACAGACCCTGCGCTACCGCTCCAACGGCACACATTTTTCGCAGCACCAGTTTAGCATCCCCGCGCACAACTCCTACAACTATACATCGTGTTATAATATATTTGTATATGTGTGCGAATATTTTGTATATAAATGTACTACTTGGAATTCTTGATATGTGTGTGTGTGTGTGCGTGTATGTCTGATGTATACACACTCTTAAACTAACTCACACACATACACAGTGAAATTGTTCACAAGTTCGTGAAGATGAGTTTTCAGTTTTAGCAATTTATACTTATATATCTTATATCTACAAGATAGATTCACAAATATATTATATATATACAGTATTTATTATACACATTTCTATGAAATGCTTTAAGTCATACATATACATTGTATTGAGCATATATGTATTGTATAGGTATGTGTAGATAATATTTTGTTTTATATAAATAATATCAGTGTGCAAAGTGTGGATCTGCTGCTTAGATTTGCCTAAATTCGGTTATGTTTTGAAGTATGTGCGGCGGAAACGGTTAGGGCAACCGGAATACACAAATACACCGTGGGAATTTGCACAGTCTGAATATAGAAAATGTTTTACACAGAAGAAACAAAATCAAATAAATGTGGAAATTGTAGAAATCGGAATCTTATAAAATATTGCTATATAATTAAGAGTGAGTTGTGTGTGGGAGGCCTTGATTTATTGGCTAAAATTGTCAATTTATTTGAGGCAAACTCTTGATTTCCTATATTATATTTCCTATTTTATAATCATATAAAACTATTATTGTTGCTTGAAATTCCACTACATGAAATTTCGTGGTGTGAAATGTTTCCTTGTAGAATATCACAACAAAAATTATTTCTCAAAGATGAGTAAAAATATAAGACAATATAAATCAGATTTTTATTTTTACACTAATAAAATTGTTTCTTCGTAATAATTCCGCATTTTAATACGCAAAATTTAATCAATTTTTTTTTCTCTATTTTCAGACAAAAAGAACGCAACAATGAGGGGAACGGCTCGTCAAAAATAACCCCTCCTCTACTGGAATCCTCGAAAATTACCACAAAATCACACGCTTAAACGCGACCAACAAATAAAACTTCCACTAACACATACATACACAAAATCACACACACACACACACACACAAACCCGCACCAGCTCAGACAAAAATCGCGCGCGGTGTTTTATTTTTTATTTATGTTTTTAACGTATTGACACCACTCGAGTAACGTGTGTGCGTGTTCAAAGACATTTTATTTTAATTTAAATCAGCATTGACGACAAAGTTGTAGTGTTTTTCCTCAAAAGTGAATCGTTCTTCTGTGTGTGTGCTGTAATTTTCTTTCTGTTTTTTTTCTTCAATTTTTTAAATTCGTGTTTAACGTAAATCGCAAGAAACAGACGTTTTTTGTGTGTGTGTAAAGACAAATAAAATTTAACATAACCTAACTTTATCTGTGAGATATTACGGATACAAAAACAGTGCGGGTAATTGATAATGGAGAAATCGTCTATGATGTTGCCAAAACGACAAAGAATGGATGTCCGCGGACCGATCAGCAATGGACCGATGGCACCGCGACCACTTGTTGCACTACTCGACGGACGCGACTGTTCGATCGAGATGCCTATTCTAAAGGATGTGGCCACCGTAGCGTTTTGCGATGCACAGAGCACCTCCGAAATACATGAAAAGGTATACAAATTCAAGCATTTGCATTTGTGAGAATAATTTATTAATATTTTTCTTTTTTTTATAGGTATTAAACGAAGCGGTCGGAGCGCTCATGTGGCACACAATAATTTTAACAAAAGAGGACCTGGAAAAATTCAAAGCACTTCGCATCATAGTACGTATCGGAAGCGGTACGGATAATATAGATATTAAGGCAGCTGGCGAGTTGGGCATTGCTGTGTGTAATGTGCCGGGCTTCGGTGTTGAGGAGGTGGCCGATACAACAATGTGTTTGATTCTAAACCTGTACCGTCGCACATACTGGCTAGCGAATATGGTGCGGGAGGGCAAAAAATTTACCGGACCAGAACAAGTAAGGGAAGCTGCGCAGGTACATAAGAGCAATGCCATTTGCCGGAACGACAATGGTAACTAACCGAAAACCCTTTTCTTTTTGTTTGTGTCCCCCAATTTAGGGATGTGCACGAATCCGCGGCGACACATTGGGCATCGTGGGACTTGGTCGTATTGGCAGTGCGGTTGCATTGCGTGCAAAGGGATTCGGCTTAAATGTTGTTTTCTACGATCCATATCTTCCGGACGGCATTGATCGATCGCTCGGTCTGACCAGAGTGTACACATTACAAGATCTCCTGTTCCAGTCCGACTGTGTGTCCCTACATTGTTCGCTGAACGAGCATAATCATCATCTCATCAATGAGTTCACAATTAAACAGGTATTTTTATATTATTTTTATATTAATGAGATAAATAATGGTGTTTGTTCGTTTTTATTGCAGATGAGACCCGGTGCATTTTTAGTTAACACAGCTCGAGGCGGTCTTGTTGATGACGATGCCCTTGCGTCGGCCCTCAAACAAGGACGGATAAGAGCAGCAGCCCTTGATGTCCATGAAAACGAGCCATACAATGTATTCCAGGTACGTCTTTTCAGTCAGATAATTTATGTATTAAAGCTAATTCCAAATTAATCACAATTTTAGGGTGTACTTAAGGACTCCCCAAATCTATTATGTACACCACATGCCGCCTTCTACAGTGAAGCCTCAGCAACTGAACTCCGAGAAATGGCAGCCAGCGAAATCAGACGAGCAATCGTCGGTAATATTCCAGATGTGCTAAGGAATTGCGTCAACAAAGAATATTTTATGCGAACACCGTCTGCCACCGCTGGATACACAGAAGGTAAACCAAAACCGTAGGCACACACATACCACCATACATACCCACACACGTACACATATATATATTCAGTCTGTTATTGTCAGTGTGGACAGCCACGAAATTGATTGGTAGTCGTAATTTAAGAACTACCATCGATCCACCGTACGCATGCCATTCTATGATTTCATACTATCAAAAGTACTACTAATGAATGCGCAATAAATTGCAGACATTTCTTAGAAAATCGATTTTTGTTGAATTAAGGAATATACATAGGAATTTAAGTTTAAAGACTAGAATTAATATATAAACAAACTATTAAGTCGATGTGCTAGATTTTATAAGACCATAGGAGCTTTGTGGTGGCCGCGTATTTTGTTTTGTTATTATTAAGCCAATACATATATTATATACATAACATTTATATA
>JANSTU010023128.1:0-13178 GCA_027564075.1 Bolitophila hybrida
AACACTTCTCGTTCGACAGTCCTCCAGACGACACCCACTTATATTTCTTTCTATCTGTATAATTAAATAAAAAAAAAAAAAAAAACTTCTGGCCACACTAAACTGATTATTTCAATAGATTCTCTTGGTGGCAGCAGTGCAGTGCAGCGGTGATCTTTTGATCTTACTTGGTAAAGATTGGTAATCAAATCCGTTACCTGGTGTTATCGCTATCTGTGAGTTATTTTAGATCAAATTTGTAACATTATTCCAAAGACCTTAAAATTGTTCATTTTTTTGCAGTATGAAAAACTTAAGTGGTAAGCTTGACTAATTCCTGATTAATTCGTAACTTCTGTGTAAACACCCAACTCAAATGTAATTATGATACTAACTCTCCTACCCATTTCGACCTCGCCCATAAATCCTTTTCTCTTATTGATTATTATTTATTTGTAAATAATAATAGATCGATCATCTGTTAGATATACCAAACAATTTTGTATTCCTGGAATCTCACATCGCATTCATCTATCTTGTTTTGCATATTAAGGTTAATTGTTTGATGAGTCATTCTGGTTTTATAATTTTAAAGTCGGTCGATTTCGACTCTACAGATGCGAACGTCCAGCTCTTGGAAAAAAGTTAGTTCATTACGATAATTTTGCAAAATATCATCCAACACATTGCTCACATTTTTAAAACTATTATATTATTGCCACGTCTGTCTTCCCTAAGGTATGGAAATCCTCAATAGTCTGTGTAATCCTAAAGATTAAATCTACCAATTGTATTAGTGATTATCAACCTATCAGTCTGCTCCCATGTATATCAAAAGCGTTTGAAATAATTTAATTTAAGGAGCAAATGTTAGAACATATAGCTCAAAGCAAATATCTCTGCACTCTTGTCAATACGGTTTAAGATCCTTATAGAACTATTGTTGACATTACTGAGAACATAAGGCCAGGTATAGATTATAACAATGCATCTGTAATAGCTCTTCTGGACTTTAGTTAGGCGTAGCATAATAGCCAGCTGTATGGAAAAATTAAACGTTTATTCGCATTCTCTGGAGCTGCCTGTGACTAATTCTTTAGCTTCTTCTACTTATGAGACCTACCGCACAATTACTGGAGTTCCACAAGGTTCCTTCCTCGAACCGCAATTTAGTTTATACAATAATGATGTCACAAGCGTACTTTGCTTTTCTACGCCACATCTCTTTGTCGATGACCTCCAAGTGTATATATGACTGCACTTACTTCTGATCTGAACATGTGTGTAATACATATTAACCATCTGCTGGTAAATCCAGCTAAATCCCAAGCACTGATTGCCTATGAAACAAAGTTAGATACTAATTCAATCGATCGTCATCAACGGTATTGCTATACATTTTAGCGACCGAGTCAAAAATGTGGGTATTATTATTAATAGCACGTCGCTTACTTGGGATGATCATGTCTCTATTACTCTTAGCCTTAGGCGGTTGTTAGTGTTATCCCTTGTTCTTCCACATTTTTTGTACGGCGATACTGTGTTACAGTGTTTTTGCAGAAGAAATTGATCTGTGATTTAATGCATGTGTGCGTTTTATCTTCTGCATCAAGAAATTCGATCATATCTCGCTCAAGGTTAATGAGGTCTTAGGTTGCGATGTTTTTACATACTACAAGTTATGATTAGCTGTTGAAGTATATAAAACATTAAAATTCCGTGAACCAAGTTACCTATATGATAGATTCAAATGACTCCCAACGTAATTGTACCAACACATACATCCCTACAAATGAACAAGTCATTCTCTGTGAGAGGGGCTATCTCCTGAAATTCTCTTAGTGTGCTAGCTAAATCGCAGGAAAATGTAAGAAAATTAAAATTATCTGTGCGGGAAGAGCTTGGAATTACATACATATATATTGCAGGTTCTTCCTTGATGGCTTTGTTTAAACTGTTATTTTCTGTTTTAATGTTTTCTTGTTTTTTAATTTTTTTAATCTATTTTCACAATTAGTTACAGAACGTAGAATTATGTTTGCAGAAGACTTTCTTAGAGCTCTTTATGAAAACATTGACCTATATGTATATGGTTCACCGACGTAACTCATTTTCATTTACATGTTTTTTACAACCGACAAAACTATATAACATACATATTGGAATAATCAAAATGCACATTTTATTTATGAACATTTTACACTTCCCAAAAAATACCATATGGTTTGCCTTATAAATTCCGACAATAATCTGAACATGGTTAAGAACATTTTTGGAAGTTACAGTTTCGAAACCCAGATGACGTGAGTTCGAAACCATGTACAGACATACAAATGTTTCAAAATGTCCATGTTATTGTTACTGGGTATTTTTTACGGACTCACCATGATCCATAGGAAGAATGTTAATGATGTTGCAGTGAAACAATTATAACTATACAAACTCGAAAATATCAAAAAAATATCTGTATATCAAGAGGAAATGCTTTGGCTGAAATGCACTTGAAGTGTAAGTGTGATGCCGTTGTCTATAGAGGGGAGAGGGGTTGCAAATATCAGACTTTCACTTGATCCCAGCCGGAGTTTGTCAGTTTATTTAAATGTTAAACAATGTTCATCTGTTAATTCATTTATAAATTTGTTTCTATATTATTCTTATTATTTATAAAGCAATATAAATTAGAACACAATCAGATAGTCATAATATTCAATTTTACGTCTGGATAAATTGGTCTACATATTACATAGTATACTCAATTTAAACTTAACTGTTTAAATCTACATGTAAATGGGGCAGCTACGTCCGGTGTGATTGTGGATATGCGTCAATGTGGGCGCTGTTATGCTCCATTCGTACCAGACCTTGTGTGGTGATACACAACGCCAGAAGTTCACTTCTATCGAGTCACCCGCTTTTAGTTGAATTGGTTCCTGTGAAAATAAAATTGCAGATATTAAACATTTTTTTGCTTATAGTTTAAGCATTTTTTAAGAAGAATACATACTGTGACTGGGAAGAATACCGCAAACCACGATGCCAAGCCCTTTGAATGTGTTTCTGGATGAATGCTCAATATAATATCCTTGTAAAGTACCGTGTCAAAGTAACCACCGAAACCGTGTAGTACACTGTCCTGAGTCACATCAAAACGCAGCGTCATAAATCGTGTATTGTCAATGTTTTTGCTATGATTCGGATGTACGAACTCAAACAGTGGCTGCGGATCGGCTATGTGATAGACATTCTTGAAATATACTACATACGTACTCTCTGCCTGGGTGGCATATGTACTGATTTTTTCTCTGGGATTCGGATTTTTTTCAAGGATTCGTACCAAATTATACAGTTTAGAGGACATCATAGGATTCAGGTACGATGTAGATTTATTGGGAATACTGATTCCGTCATCTTTTAAGTGTTTTTGTGCACCGTCCAAGCATTCGGGTGAGAGTTCATTATCTCCGAATGATCCCAAAAGTTCTGACACAACAATGTCGGCTTTTTCTGGTGGTACAAATTCTCGCATATCACATGAAATAAGAGTAATGTCTGAAACATACAATATGGATTTAAAATTATGTATATATTACTAATCAGCTTACCTTTATCTGGCCACAGTTCTTCTTTCAGGGCTGTCAAGGTTATAACAGCATTTGGATTCTTTTCAATTACAAACACTTTTATTTTTCTTTTGGTATTTGCGGCAGCATTAAGGGTAGCTCGAACTAATGGACCGCGGCCTGCACCGACGACCATGATTATAACCTAATATTTAAACATTATATTATCTGTATTCGTTCGTATTAGATATAATTTAAATCTAACCGTTTTACTACTTATTTCAGATTCAGTTACTTTATCAATGAGAGCCAGCTCAATTGCCTTTTGGTAGTATAGATACTTTATGGGATCTTTCTCGAAAACCTCATAAGTATAGGAATCTAGGTTATCATACAAAGGTTGCAGTGGAATTTCCAGGACGTCATCAAATCTAAATAAAAAATAGATCGTTTAGTAAAAGTAACAAATATTGTACACACATATTACTACTCACCCTTGCATGGGATCTTTAATGTTAGCAACACTGTTAGTAACGAACTTCAAATAATCCGAATAATTTTGAAGCCCACCATCCTCAATGTTGCATTTAACAAGGAAGCCTGCGTTATTTCTAGCAAATGCGCGTACAACAGATTGATGTGCCTTCGAAAGTACTGGATAGTTCTGAGCGTTTCGAATAAATATTGATGAGGGTACAATGACAAACGATATGGGTTCGCCAAGCCAACGTAAAAGTTCTTCATTCGATGGAATGTCTGTGGAGAGCTCCAGAGCCACGTTTATCTTGTGATGAAAGTCTGCGTACGTACGAAATTTGTTCCACCACTGCCAGGTGTCTTCACCGGTGGCAGGTTCCTTCTGATCTTGTCGTAATGATTTGCACATTATTTTTGGATCAACCATTGGTACTTCAACTAATAAGGTACCTAAGATTTAAAAAATACAAATTAAAATCTAGTATTATTAAACGAACATCATGTACACTTACCTCTAATAAGTTTGCTCAATATTCTTGCCAAGTTAACAGTTCGAGATCCATTAAGTCTGATCATTCGAAGCCCATACTGTGCCAGATGATCGGCATACGAGACCTCTTGCGATAGGATTTGCTCGCTATGTTTCCGAACTGTAGCATTCTCGGAATCACAGTTGATATTATCGCTGATTCGACAAATGATTTTCTGAGACCAGTCGGACGGTTCCAAAATAACATCTGATCTTGAGAAGGCAGTATGTCTGGATTTCATTGGTTCTTCTTGGAATTCTCGGCACACAAAAGTTGGATGTACAACTGGTACTGCCATGATTTCATAACCATGCACATTCACGCATTGCAGTGTGGACACCAAGTCGCTGTTGTGTTCTTGATACAGTCCGATCAGAGGCTTCATCATTTTTCAGATACTGTATTAACTAAAGTGCTTCTAGCGTACGCCTAGAATGTCTGGGAACAATAAATGACAGATGCAGCGTGGACAACAAAATGCGGTGTTTATCTGATGCTTTTTTGTTTCACGTTAACATAACTTATTGTTCATAACCTTATTTTTCAATCAGCGCCAAAGAATCAAAGTACAGTCAGTGTAAAAAGATTTTATTATTTGCAAACTTAATAAAGTGAGAATGAGAAAAAAATTATTTTTTATTATTAATTGGTTTAGTTGTACTACTTTTTTATTTCGTTAGATTTGACTAGTAATACTTTAAATGTGCTTTCTTGAAAAATAATTGTTTTAGCTAAGAATTTGTATTACTTTTCATTGTAAAGAATTCTTCTCATTTCTCATACTAGGTTATTAAAAACACAACATTATGCCATAAATATTTGTTTTCCAAAACTTTAAACGTCAAATTGAACAATAAACTCTAGTTTTGTTTTGATTCTTGTCATCTTCCTGTTTTTACCTAATATTAATCTACATTCCTAGATAAATAATAAATCACAGAAAAAATATGGCTAATAAAGATGTGTTCTCTAAATTACTTACGAAAAATGTTAAGCTCTCTTCCACTTTTGATGTTGACGGAAATGAAGTTCAGGTATGCAATCCTATGTTTTCCATGTTTCAAATATGAGGTAGATTCTACATATTATATTACTCAAACACAGGTAAAAGAACGCGAAGATGTGGAACAAACACAGCGACAACAGGAAATCTTTGATATTCTCGTGGCAGCCGGTTATTTCCGAGCTCGCATAAAAGGTCTGTCGGCTTTTGATAAAATTGTGGGCGGAATGACCTGGTTGATTGAGGCTTGCGACTATGATGTTGATGTAGAACTGTTGTTTCACGAGAATCTTACGATTGGTCAGAAAATGTGAGGATAAGATATATATATAATATAAAATAAACAAAATATTAAATATTTGTTTATGTTCAGCTCATTGACGGAAAAAATTGTTGTGGTATTGCCGATAATGAAGTGTCCCTTCCAAATTGAACCGCACCAGATTCAAGGTCTCGACTTTATAAATATTCATCCTGTTATTCAGTGGCTTCTGATGCGATCCGTAAGTATATTGAACTAATAATATAATAAAATACATTTACTTTTTATTTTACAGGTTGAAAACCGTTCGATTAAAGCGGAAAAACTTAAATTATTTGCCATTGGTCAGTTTCATAATCACTCTTCTCTGGAATGTGACAAGGTGCAGTTGAATGTATACAACAATGCTAAACCATACATTCAAGATTTTCAAGTACTGTTTATTATAATATTTAAATTTAATAGTTTTTTATTACAATTTTATTTTATAATATTAGCTGATTGATGGTCCTAAGCGAATCTACAAACGCAAAGATGCTGGACCAGAAGATGAAAAGAATCGGGTTCTTATTACTCTACTTGAGTATGGCAATAATGGTCTGGTTCCTCCACTCGGTGGAGGAGCTGAAAGAATAACTCAAAATAAGGCGGAAAAGACTGAAAATGTAACAACGGAAACAAATTCCGAAAATGAGGTATTTTTTAGTGGTTTTTAGTTTGAACATGCTTGGTGTGTTGTGGTAAAAGTTGTATTTATATAAATTCATAATTCGTTTTTATGTGTGTATTTAGCTTCTTATTATTTTAAATTTGTGTATATTCAGTTAAATTTATATATTTTAAAGTGAACTATCAAAAATGTTTATCAAAAATTTGTTTTGAAAATTACACCAAGAAAGTCAAATTTTAGTTATTTATATTTTATAAGGTATTTATAATTACTGTATGTATTTTTATGTAGTTGATGTGTTTGTTAATCAGTAAGTCACGTTATTTTACAGATCGATGTTGTCAAGCTGCTTAAAAAGCTTTATGTTGCCAACGAGGTAAACCAAAACTATTTTAATTTATTTTAGTAGATTTCACGATTTCAATCGCCTTTCTTGTACAGCTGTCTATTTGCTCTCCTATCCTAATTCTTTTAACAGTTTGTCCTGATTTTATAATATATATTTATAACCATATTATTCATACATTTAGGAGGAGTGTGCTGGTTTCAGTGATTTAACAGAATCCGAAAAGGAATCGCTGCAAAAGCATTACATGGAATTGAAAACGGAAATGTCCACAGACACTAAGCAACTGTCACAACGAAGTCAAGTGAAGTCATTGCTTGCCATTAAGTCAACGCTCGAGAAGAAACTGCTAAAGGTCCAGGAGGACAACAGAGCCTACGAGAAGAAGTTTAGCGACGAAACGCATGCTACCGAAAAACTTCGTTCTGAATGCAAGGAACTGAAATTGGAAATTAGAAATATGGACAAAATCGATGAGACTTCCAATAATTCAAGGTAATTTTAACAATATGTCTTATTTATTTATTAACCATAATACGAAACTATTTTTAGTGTTCTGGAAACGATAAAAGAGCTCGTGATTACAAATGAAAATACAAAGAAACAAGAAATTCAGTTCAAGGAAAACTGCCGAAAGGAATTGACCGATTTGCAACAACAAATTATGTAATTAATATATAGAAGCAATTCTTTACAATTTTAGACATTATTTTTTTTTTGTTAGAGATGCAGAACAAGTAACACCAGATGAAGATCTATCGGATACTTATGCAATCCTAGAAAATGAAAAAACACAACTGCAATTAGTTCGACTGCAGCTAGCAAAGAAAAACCGTGCCATTGTTTCGATACAACGTCAACTGGACAATATTCCTGATCGCACTGAGTTGTCCCAGTATCAAAGAAGATTTATGGAATTGTACAATCAAGGTAAATCTGATAAATGTTAAAAGTTATTTTAACATTTAAGTGCTTCACTATTTACAGTCAGTTCAAAACACCGTGAAACGAAACAGTTCTATACGATGTACAATTCCCTGGACGACACCAAACTCTATCTGACGAAAGAGTTATCTTTGCTGAGTTCAATTTACGAGACATACAATGAGTACATTCTTAACTACTTTATCAAAATTATTTCTAAATAATTGCATATGTTTACAGAGGAATGTCAAGTTTTCAATCGAAAGAACAATTTTTGAAACAATTTGAAGCCATTGTTGAGGGTATCAAACAGACCAAGACACGCGTAGGCAATAAATTGGACGATGAAAAGGTCAAAAGAGACGAGCTCAGCGCTCACCTAATGTCACTAGTTGATTTGCAGCGAAAATACGCTATGTGTGTTAAAAAGTTTACTGTTGAGTGTCAACGGAATGCTGAGTTGTCTGCGAGACTAGCTTCAGTATAATTTATAGACCTCTAGATACTAAATTATTTTGAAAATTAGGCTTCTAGTAACCTTTAAGGTACTCAATATTTGCACGCATTTCTCATTATTCCAGTAGATTAAATTGTAATCATATTGTATTTTTTAGAGTATAATATAAGATAAATTACGTAAAGAATACCAATTAAATATTAATTATTAAAAATGTGTGTAAAAAATAGCTTAAAATTGTAAATTGCTCCAGATTTTTTTAGAACAACGGCTAAAATGAACACAAAAAAGTTTTTTACAGACTTCCAGTACAGGTGTGTTCGATATACATTTATTCATTATACATTTATTTATATATTTGCGGTATTTTTTGCGCTGTGATAACTGATAACCTGGACGCTGATTCTACGCAGAGTTCAAAAATATGTCTCTTATTCTGTATTTTTTTAAATTTATAAAATCGACTAAACTTCAAAAGTTACTGAATAGTGAATATTTGTAACTACCCAATGGGACTTCCATAAGAGTTAAATGTGAGAAGTACATGCATATATAGATTTACATCTCTAATCTTTAATAGCGAAATGAAATAGAGTGCAATAGTTTGCCTCTCGCAAAGAGAGCGCTAAGCTAATGTCAATCTCAATATTCTTGCAGATTGTCATTGCGAAATATTTTATCGCCTTATGTTTTTTTTAATTTAATGTGTATTTTATATATGTTTTTTGAGGAATTCAAATATAAGGGTAAGTTAAATTGTATATTGTAATAATATCGAATATGTTATTATGTATATATAGTATTATACTATCAAAAAAATACAATTAATCATATATATTTCTTACAGGTGCGTTAACGTCCGAAAAGTGTACCTATGCGGATTATTTAGAGGGCTGAAATATTATATAAAAAATGTGTACAATCAAAATAATGTTTAAATAAAAATATATTTTAAATTATGTAGTACAAGAATACCATATTAGAAATTCTAATTTGATTATATAACTATTCATTTAGGTATAGAAATCCATGTACCAATATCAAAAAGCGCCTATCGTTGCCAATGTAAACAAACTTAAATAAGAGCTCACAACTAACAATTGGCCGCCATATTGAATTTATTTTTCAATGACACATCCGCAATATCATACCTTGTATTTTATGTATCTTTGTACAAAACATGACCGACTGTAAACAATTTTAAGCACACATACACGAACAAAATATCAAAATACACCAACACATACACAAAAAAGCTGCGGTCGATTTCTAGAAAAAGCTGGGAATATTCACAAGTAGTGCGAACGCCGCATAAGAACACTCATTTGTATGAATATGGGTGTTTACTGACAGCGCCTAACAAAAAATTAAAATGTAAATTTTTCTTAGGCGCTTTCATTAAACACCCATATTCATACAAATGATTGTACTTAGTTACATTTCTGTGCGCTTGTCAAATTGGTTTGAATACATTTGTACATTTTACAAACACATTCAAACCAATTTGACAAACGTACCGAAATGTGACTAAGCAGTAAGCACAGAGCACACTCATTTCGTAGGTAGACGTAGTGTACCCGTGTATATCTATGGACAGAGGGCTCTACACCGGTACGAATTTTTGTCAAGTGAATTCTTTTCACTGTGACAAGAATTCACCAAAAAAGAATGAATTCATGACAAGTGGATTTTCGACACAACTATATATATAATAAATAAAATATTTTAAAAATACACGTGAATAATACAAGACAGCACTACACAAATAATTCTATAATCCAGTCAGCTAGCATTACATACATCGCATTACCTGATAACATAAAGAATCAAAGCTACCCTAAAATCAAAAGAGATTTTAAAAAAGTAATTTAGCAAAAGCTATTACATATACGTACAAAATATTCACACTACAATCTCACCTACCCACTTTCATTCCCAATACAATTCAAATTACTTTATATTGTCCCAAAAACACTTATATATAAAATTGTATTTTTTTGAGGTATGAAAAATAAATAAATAGAAATTACCTGTGGCCCTATCCTGAAATTGAAATGGCATTCACAAAAATGAAAAAAATCATGTCTTTACTTGGTCTCGAGTTCACGCCTCCGCTACTACTAATGTAGTTATAAAAATATTAACACATTGTGTAAATTGTTTTATTATTTAAATGAAATTGGAATAATTTGTTATTACAATTAAATCAATGATAAGACGGCGTAATTCTTATTATTTATTTTTTATATTTAACTCAAAATAAGCTAATTTAATTTTCTCTGCGATATATTTTATCCATAATTACGAGAAATATGTTGTGCGGTACGCCTCGAGAAGTTTGCTGGATATGAGTTTTAATTATGTTGTAAGACTCTTCCTCGTAAAGTGCATATGTGTGTGGTAATCCCAGATCCTCGTATAACCTTTTCACTCTGTTAACCTTTAGCATATCTACAAAAAAATATATTATATTATATACAGACAACTAATTGTAAACGATATTTCTTAAAAACGTTGTATATATTTAATGAACCAGAAACTATTTTAAAATATATGAAACCCGTTTATTTTTAATTAGATATTGCATTATTATTATTTAAAGGGACAATTATTTAAAACACCCGTAATCATTCCGGACAACTAGATTTTTGATAATAATAATAATAATTTTTACGGTTTCTTTTTTTTTGAAAAAAGGAACAAAAAAAAATGCAACACATAATTCTGAAGCATTGTTGTACGCAAATATGGTTTGGAAAATGTAAATAAAACGACTATCAAAACGCCACTTACAGGAAATGATTTCTTATCCTCATCAATACCATGACTCAATCATAGGTAGTTTTGATAAGTATTATTAACATTTATAGCGTCAAATACCATTTTGTTAGAACTTCAAGGACCATTGCCATGTTGCCATCTATAGCTGCAGCTATTTTTTTATCCAACATGTTATAATATTCCTCAAAAGTCACATAAATAAGTTCTCCGGATTGATGAGGTTTTTTTTTTAAATTGTCACTTTAAATAAATAATCGTCAGAGTAAACCTTGCATCTTTAAATTGCAGGCAATATTTTAAAAAAAAAATATCTATTTGAAATAAGATTCTGGTAAACGAACACTTTCTGCCACTTTTTTATATACTCGTATACACACTTTAAATATATTATTATAAATAAGTAGATCTTACCACTACTGCCGTAGCAATCATTCATAATCTGTTTTTGCTCCTCGGATGCACGTTGCATACAAAGTACTGATAACCAGGTGCATTTGTTGTCCTGAATATCGGTTCCAATTTTACCTGTCACATTAGGATCTCCAAAACAATCTAAGAAATCATCTTGAACTTGAAAGAAATGTCCCATTTCCAAAAGAATAGTCTTTGCTTGTCGGAAAATTTCAGGATCATCATACCTATACATAAATTTGTTAATAAAAAGCAAAAAAGTGAGTATACTTGTATTACCCAGCCATATTCATTGCCAGTGCCACCGGTAAGTAAAATGTATAAAATGATGTTTTGTGTTCGACAATAGATTTGTATCGTTCCATTGAAAATGATGTTACATTCAAATTTGCCGTTTTTAAATCAAGGGTTTGCCCAAAAGAAGTTATTAGCATTGCTTCATGAAAGAGTTCAACTAACTTAACATAGTAGCTAGTGTGACTAAAGTTCTTCTTTAGTATGTAAAAAATACCAGCTTCAATCATGATACTATCGTTGATGGCATGCATACCGACTTCATTAAGCTTATACCAACACGGCTGCCCTCGCCGTGTCTCACTGTTATCCATTATGTCATCAACAATTAAGAATGTAGACTGAAGCTGTATATATATAAATATATTCATATATTAGAAAAACGAATTTCGAATAAATTAAATACTATGGCCAGATTATCGTTTATTGTTGTTGCGTTATGTTACATAACATTGCTGGTACATAGAAACCTTACTCTTGTAGTTCAGTGTATAAACTTTTTTGTTTGAGAATTATTATTAAAAAATCATGCATGTATGCAAATTATGTTATGTTATAGTTTGCTGGTACACAGAAATCTTACTCTTGCCATAACATAATTTACAAAATATCTTTTTAGAAAAGTGTAAATATAGTTCAGTGTATAACCTTTTTTGTTTGAGAATGACTTATAGAAATAATGCATATATTCAAGTTCTATTCATAGAATTTAAATCTTACGGACTATTTTATGTATCGATATATGTAATCGATTAGATAATGAAATGAAATAGAAAACATAGATTTTCGGGTCATATTTACCATTTCAACACACCAACCCAGATACTGAGCTAGTCTTAAATTATCTGATGTAATTTGGGATTTCATTAATGTTTTATATGCCAAAACTGTAACTAATCCTCGATTTTTCTTTCCTCGTGGAACATTAAACTGTAAAGTCTTTGCAAACCACTTCGAAACATCGTCTGAATCGGTTTTTTTAGCCTTTTCAGTTAATTCGCGAACAAGATCTAAAAGGAAAAAAAACACATTTCAATTTCAACCATCATTTAAAAAAATAAAATAAAATACATAAATAATTTAATAATAATACACCGTATGGAATATAAAAAACTCTGTAGGAAGTTCTATGCATTTGATGTGTTGAACATACACTGGCGGTAAATGAAAACAAAATATTTTCAAATACATTCGAAATATCAACAATTTAAAATGAAAGATATGCAGTCTTTTACAGTGCCCATCGGTACTCAATAATTAATGTGAAACGTAAATGATCTGCAAAGTTGAATTTGATTTGAAAACACCTAAATATTTTTTATTATAAAGAGATCTACCTGGAAAGACTGACATAAACTCTCTGCTTTCATCCTTGGACACTGCTGTCGAATTAGCAGCCAATGGAACAGATGGATTTACTGTAGTTAACAATCTAAATAAAAACAGTAAAATATGTTTATTATAATATAATCCATCTAATTCTA
>JANSTU010023139.1:0-13177 GCA_027564075.1 Bolitophila hybrida
AGGAAAAACATGGCGTCGTTCAGCGCACCTATCGGAAAAAAGTTGAAGCGCACCTATTGAAAAACCCTTTATATACAAGGGCAGATCATCTCCACTCGCCATATATACTTATATAACAAATACCTTTTCCAAATCTCAGACAGTTTGTAGTAAAACTTTGCTCGTACTTTATGACATTATGAACTTTAAGGGACCTCTCCGACAAAAATGGTTGAATACACAATAAATTGTGTTGCTTGGTAAACAATTTTCGCATTAAAACATTGCAGTTTTTCCGGGGAAAATGGTGAAAAGTTCCGTAATATTTGTGATATACAGAAATGTAATAAAAAATAGATAATTTAATGCTCCACAACTTCAACTAAAAACGTCTGGGTGTTATTTGTAATAAGTAATAACTATGCACACATCCTCCACTGATGAGGAGGATTGGTTATAATTGCGACAAAAAACTGTCATCAATTAATTTTTGAGAAAAGTCTAAAATAAATAAATGTGTAATGTGTAAATGTGCATCTAAATACATGAATAAAATTACCCTAAACGAAATATTAACTTATAAATTATTATTGAGATTCCTACATTTGATGGTGTTTTAGGTTTATGCAAAGTAATTAATTAATTTTTATCGGAAATGTCGTACAAAACCCTTTACTTTTCTTTGCAATTATGGAAAGCCCAATAATTCTGTTATAGCTCTCAAATTTATTTGTTGACAATTTCCGAACCTAATCACTAGAAAAACACCATAAAAAGTAATACAGCTGAGATCCCTACGTTGAAAGTCCCAGCAGCGACAAATGCAGTTCAATTAACTAGTTCAAACTTTCATTATTATTTTGCGTAAAGCCACCAACGCACCGCACCAAAAGCTCTTCTTTGCTGAGTTCTTCATAAATGGGCTTGATAGCTGATGAAACGTCTTTTGGTAAAGGATCATAATCGTGTTTAAATGATAAAGGAGTATTCATATCCGAAGCATGCAGCCAAGCGTTCAATGATAAGCGGAGCTTCTGAAGGCTCTGTTTCTTAAAATTTTACTCCGATCGATTTAAAATTTTCGGAGAATATTCTAGACATGTTGTACAAGTTAATACAAATATTATTTTTTACCAGCTAACCCCATAATTTACCTATAATAAAATTAAAAATGTTGTTTTCATGTCTAATATAAAAATAAAAAAAAAATGTGCGCAACTATTAATATTGACGAAAGCACGCTCTAAAATAAGATGTATACGAACACTTTCGTTTTGTTTTTAAAAATATAAAAAATATGGTGTGAAAAACATCCAACAGAAAAAACATGTATACTCATAGGAAACGTTAAAAAGCGCAATTGCATCGCTTGTTATTGCCTGCCTCAAATTACGCGACTCCTACGAATGAGTATTTATTATATATTCTCGCATTGCAATATAGTTTACGAAACCAATAATCTCCAAGTTTAATCGAGCGAGAATCTATCATGCCGAACGAGCAGCATATAACATATTTTGCTGTGACTATGTATATTACCTACAAACCTTATTTATTTCAATGTCATTTATCAGTTGATCAATTCGAATCAATACTTAAACTATATATAGGAGCAAAACAGTTTGTATACTGAAAAAAATACACATAAACATTGTTACGTAATTCAATTTAATGTTTAGTAGAATTTAACTCAATACATAGACAAATTATAAAAAAATACTTGTATATATTGTATACAGCTGCACTAATGTTGATATATACAATTGAAAAAGCACACGCAGCATGCAATTACGATTTACTTATTTTCTGTAGGTTGAAAATAACCGTTATTTATTGCGAGAAAGAAAATAGAAAGTACATATGGTAGCTCTTAATATAAAACTAAACACAATTACGAACAAAATGTGTATCTTGCTTGATTTACCCAGGTGACATTTACGCAAGTTCAACCAATTATTCAAAAAAAAAAGAAAGAATAATGAACACACAGAGGGAAAAAACAAATTTCTTAGGTTATTCATTTGAATGTATTTTTTTTCTTAAATAATTCTTTTTGAGCTTTCCATAAAAAGTTAACATTATCCGAGTGGGATAACGCACTGTCTGGTGGAGTTTTTTTTATTTACCACTATTAAACTTCTTGCTATTAATAACGGGACATTGATGCCATCAATTTTATTCTTCTGATGATTCAAGATTAAAAATATAAATTCCCTAGGTACATACTGATGTAATTTTTGAATGTCTTTATGATATAATTTGTTCATTCTATTGTATACAAGACTATGACCATACCAAGAACTAAACTAACAATAATTAACAGACACTTTTCCGTGTATCAGTTTTTGTCATCAAAACCCGTTTAGTTACTAACATATTTAATAATAATTATTATTATTACTTTGTATTTTTCAAAAAATAAAATAACACGTTTGATTAGGCAGGATGTAAAATTAGTCGTCTCCCTCTTCATTATTTTCCGATCCTTAATACTAATAATAATAATTCTTCGACATTTCACAATTTACAGAGCTTGATCGTCTGTGGTTATTATTTATGTTTGTTTCGTAAATAAGATGACGTGTTTTGGGTACAAATTCCGCAGTAAAAAATTCATTATAAACTACTAATCCCCAGAAATTGTATTTTTTATATATTGAATACATTCATTCTACGGCTTATTTTATCAAATTATACATTCTCATACAAAAATAATTTATAAAAACAGATATTATGTTTACTGACTTTTAATATGTTTCATTATCTTTATCATATATGACATCATCATCATTATCATGCAATTTGATATTAGAAAAAAAACATCATGGACGCGTTGCTAAGATTTTATCCAATGTAAAAGTAGAAACATTGAAGTAAACGAAAATATAAGAGAGAACGTTTCAGTGCGCAGTTTCGAAGTACTTAATTTTAGCCATAATTCTCCAAATAGTGCAGCCGTATAAAATTATTGGTCTAATTTTATTTGTGTATGTTAGAAGTTTGTTGAATATATTGATAATTGAGATGAGCCAGCTGTTGGACGGTTGAGTGCCTTTGAAATTTGAGGGACTTCAGTTAAGTCAGTAACAGTAAATTTTTGTCTAATTCAATTTCAAGCAGGTTGTTTGCGTGTTTTGATGTGTGGAAAGTGTGCCGTGACCGTCATCGGCCCAGTTAGAAAGTAGACCGCCAGGTGACAGTTACGTGGCGCTTCAACGTTATTACAAACCAATTATTTGTATTAAACATTGAATAAATTCTGTCGTTTACGTTATCAAAAGCCGTGACAAAACGCAACCTCTGCAACGAGCCTAGATGTTTACACATGAATTCCCGTGAGTGAAGCATGTTTTTCGAATGTTGCACTTTAAATTAGTAGGTTCCTCTTGCTATTAATAGCATATTTCAGAAATAGGTTATTGATTTAGAATAACTGAACATTAATGTCATCAATTAATATATACACACGCACCCTGTATAGAACAATAAGTGTATGAAGTGTATGTTGATGATTCACGATTCCGAATATAATTAACAAGATAGATCTAGCTGCATAGAAATATCTCAAAAATATGCGCATTTGCCCTGCAAAGTTGTTAAAGTCGCGTAAGGGCAAATTAATACTCCTAACCATCGGGGATGTGTTGTGAGTGTTAGAGCACAGTAGCTCCAATAGGAGTAGCACAGCACAAACAGCACATTAGCATGACCTGACCAGTCGTGTGAACCCGTAATGGACAATGAATCGCACACTGGCCCTATGTCCCACAAGGGATTACAGGATCCAATGAGATGTTTAAGTATTTTAAGATTTCTTATGTTTTTACATAGTGCCAGTTTCTTGCCATGTTATTTTGTAGAGAAAAAGATACAGATTTTGCTAAATATATTGATTTGGAAAGATCTTGGATGCCTTGTTTAATATTAGTTTTATCGAGTTGAGTTTCTTCCATTTTGCATTGTGGTAATCATATTTTCTTAGATTCGAGGCTGAGCTTATTTTAATCAAGACTGGTGGTCTGAGCTAAATTCGTGTAGCATAATGAGTTGTGTTTTGTAAGCAAGATATCCAGAACTGATGGTTTTGATGCGATGGATATGATTCTCTTTGGTGAAGATCGAATAGCACTTTTCCTGCGCGGTTTCATCCGACTGATTTAAAGTGCAACATTCGAAAAGCATTTCGATCTGCCGGGAATCGAACGGAGGACCTCGGCAAACCCATGAACCCACTATTTGGAACTCAATTATGTCCGAGTTGAAGAATTGTGGAAGTATTTGGCCAAGATGCTTAAAATGACTGAGCACCAGTTTTATCAGTAGAAATAAATATTCCGAGATTTTCGATTCTTTATATTCGTTGTATTAATGATATCGAAACTTTCCATACATTTAGATGCAAATTATCGTTGGTTATACTGTTTTTAATATTCAATATAAAAATGTGCCTAACTATTATCACTGAACCAAAAAGATAATAGAAATTTTATTATTTTTATAATAGATCTCTCACAAATCTATTACATATTGTAATAGTTTTAGTAAATAGTAATGAAAAATCTTTTACAATAATATAAAAAAACTATAAACAATATAATAAAATTAAATATATAATAATAGGTAATGTTTTATACACATTTCTTATGATTTGTTGTTTACAGTTAATAGTTGCTAATTTATAAATATTTATAATACAATTTATTATATTTGTTTACATATGTATTATTTTGTTTTTAAATATTTCATTACAATCGAATAACAATTTATTATTATATATTATATTATTTTTTTAAACACACGTTTCAAATTCTATATCTGCTTGGAAGAAGTTTATTTCATTTCATCATTGTGTGTGTGTGTTTGTTAAACTAAAAAAAATAATATATTTTTGTCACACAACCAGGTGCTCTATTGCTAGAAGTAAAATTGCAATATCTATTTTACCAACGTAAATGATAAAAATTATTATATATATGTGTATATATGTTATTGTATTATATGTATATATATATTTTTTTTTGCTATTTTGATATTCTGGTAAGTTATGAGCTCCTCTATCATACCTCCACGGGATGACGTTGACTTTCCGGACACTCTGTATTTAAAAAAGTACACCTTTTTAAACTAGTAAAGAGGCCGATAATTGAAAATGATCATGTGGGATTTTGTATTTTATTTTATATATTTTTTAGTTTTTTAAGTTTTTTTTATTTTTAGTCCGATTGAAGTCCCTGTACTCGTTTTTTATAGTGTATCAATTAGATTGTAATGCCGCGTAAAACCGCTTTTATTTTAGCTTTCTTAGATATGTATATTTTAAAACTAATCAAATCAGTAAACCATTTTATCTAATTTAGTGATACGACGATGGAGATTATTATATAAAAATATTGATGTCACGGATTTAGGTCAACGTACAATTACTATATTGAACTTTGTTCTCAACATTCTTAAAAGAATAAATTTAAATGTTAAGACTTTGCGAGCAGTAGAAATAAAAATCGTTTGATTCTGTTTTATGTGCCAGTCTTACACTAAATTTTACCTTAAAGTTATGTTGGCTGGTTTTATTGCGCCAGTCTGATTTTTGTTAAAGTCCTGTTTTGGATAATTCATGTCGCCTCAAAAATCCATCTAAAAAACTGGTTACTCTGGTTTTGTATTTCGTACTTAGATTTGAACGAAAAATACTCTCTCCTATTTCTCAATTTCGATAGCACTGCCCCCGACAACTCATTTTTAATGATAAAATCGTTGTTTCCGTATACGATTTTTTTTTGTTGTTCTTTGGCAATCTTCAAAACAATCATAAAAATAACACAAAATATTGGCATCAGTTATTCGAATGCGTGCACTGACGTTCTAACAACAATGGCGTCCGTTTCGTGTACTCCTTTTGTTAGTGATTTTAAAACCAATAAACACATACATATCTACACAAACCACACACACAATCACATGTTATGTCACAAACTTGGCACACTGTTTATAATTAATATCTGTGAATATCTGTGTTCTAACGTACTTTTTTTGTATGCATTTATTGGTTTTGGTACAGCAGTTTCCTGTAAATTCTGTTTCAGTACTTTGTATGAACGTGATCGTTCTATTTAATAATATTTCAATGATGTAAAAATGAAAATTTTGTAATGAAAAATGTCATGTCTGTAACTGGATTTGAACTCAAGGCTATAGGACCTAATAGGACCGCATTTCTCAGATATCTATATGACATACCGCGTTCTTAGATATAACAACTACATATTGTATAATACGTTAACTCGATCACAACGGTTGGCATTCAAAAATTCTTTGTATAATAACTTTGAAACAATCAAGAAAATGTCAATATTATAATTGCATTTTATAATCGCATGTCCGAGTATAGAATCGTGAGGTGCAATCTAATTAAAAAAAGGTACATACTGTACAAACAAACTCTTATCAATTTTGTGTAAGACAAGTTTTTTTGAAGTGTTGTAGGTGATTAATTTGTTGTGCGGAAACCCCGGCGACATAAGGCAAAAAACCACCGACCACACACATACGCATTCCGAACACACACTCACGCATCAGGGCACGTACGATACGACTGAGATCCATTGTGTAGAAGTTTTCTTTCTATCCATCCTGTGAGACTCTCTGAATCTTTTAAATTCTGTATTATATATAGTCAATTTTCATAAGTTGAACACATACAATGTATATATCTTTTGTATAATATATAATATATAATAAACGCGGCATACAATAAAACGGTGTTTGAACAACTATATCTTCTCGTTCGCATGTCGAATGTCTAACTGAAACGTCGAACAATATACTTTAATTCCCAAGTATATACAATACAATATAAATAATATACCTTTACCTGGTTGTATTATGAAAAAAATCACATACACATATACAAACAAACGTATATATAAACTCACAGAGCACAGAGCACATATAATAATAAATAATATATTATAGTTGAAGAGCGACGCAACGCAACGGACGCAACGTTATAATTCTTCGTACCTCAAGTCAATATAGATATTTATTAATTGTTCAGTTTTTGATGTACCTGTGCACGGTTAGCACCCGCGCTTTCAGCTGCCTTATCGTATTTAAAGCCAACCGTTCGCGTAGTTCGTGCAGCTCGTTATCATTTTTGAATTAGTGGTTAATTAATTAATTATTAAAATTGCACTACGCTGATTCCTGTAATAATAACTATACATATTTCATATATATATATATATATATATTTGAATTCGGTTGTTTTTTACAATTCTCGAGCTAAAAACGCGCGCGAACGGTCGATCGGTGTATTGTGTATTGAGAAATAATTGAATAAGTGGAAACATTATATCGTACTCGTATGCCTTTACCCGTTTGTGCATGGAAATCAATAAAGTGGGTGCAATATTATGGAAATGTTTATTTATATGAAGAAAAGTGGAGAATTAAAAGTTTTTAATTTATTAAATTTATTTACACAAACATACCGATATACAAAATAAATACTTTAGTCATAAACATGTGTTATTTTATAATTATTTTAAATGGAAACTTTAATAAAATTTACACATACAATATTTTTGTTGCCTTTTTTCAGTAAATGGTTACCTATAATACTTTTAAATATGTATGTTTAAATTATTATTATTATTATATTACTAAATTAACTCGAGTTTTTAATGTATTTTAAAAGAATTCTGCCATTTTCTTTTTTATTTATACGTTTTATATAAATGTGTATAATTTTGTAGAAAATATACGCTAAATGATTGATGATTTAATATCGAAAAAAATAATATTTTTATTGACAATTCTAAAAGTTGTATAGTACGCTTACATATATTAAAGTTATTTAAATTCTAAAAATACAAATGCGACTACAACGGAAATAAATTCGAAAAAAAGTATTTTATTTATTGTCATGAAAAAATACAAACAAATATTCAAATATCAATGACCACATTATACTTACACACACAAAACTATCATAATTATAGAAATCGGCTTATCCGACGGAAAGCATCTCCAAAGCGTCCCTCGCGAAAATGTAAATCGAGGAAATTCAAAGAAAAAGCAAAGTGCCTCCCCGCAATCGGTAGCCGCTCAACAAGCGCAGCATTCTCACATCCATACTGAGATGTAAAATAATACGAGTTTTTAAAATTCAACAACAACAACAACCCACCCACATACACCAAATATAACGCCACGCAGCCAGTTGCACCTCTAAAATCTAATATACAAAATGCCACACACAAGCAAAGAGCTAAATAATAACAACAACAATACCAATTACAACAATAACACCACCAACACCAGTAACACTGTCTTTAGCAATGGTAAAACCGATAGTCGAGAGGTGCCCGGCATTTTCTCTGACAACAAGTTAAGGGTGAACGGTATAAATGGCATCTACAATCCGGATGACACTTATCGACCGTACACTATATTTGGTAAGTTTTAATATTTCTAATCTATATATTTGGGGGATAACAAATTATATATATATAGGTTTAATTTCGAAAATAATTGGAAGGAGGTATATTTGTAATTACAGATTTATTTTTATCACACTATTATACTAAGCGTAACATGTAAACACATATTTTAAAAATGTTTTTTTTTACTCTTAGAGTGTAGACAAATATATGGTTTTATGCATATAAGACGTTCGACTGTCTAATAATACTTCCCATTATTAGACAGTCGAACGTCATGTTGACCAAACGGTCTCCATCGAATTAATATTGTTGGTTGGCCGGAATAACACCCATTATTTGAGGACAATCTAATTTGTATATTCCGCACAGTGATCCATACTTTTCAATGTATAATCTAGATTCTGGATCAATGAGCTACTTTAAATCATTTAATTAACTAGTAAATAACTTTTTTTATTTTAGAAAAAAGGGTTGGATTTTAGAAAAATCATCTTGCGGTATTCCCATAATAATTTCTATATAGTTAATATAGTTATATAGTATGTCTGAAATCGTCATATAGTCGCCCACTGTGCGCCGGTGCCGACTAAAGGCACTTTCTTTAAGCATATGCTTCTTTGTATTAATAAAACATGCGGTTTGATTGTGATCTTTTACTAGGGAAAATTAGAGCATTTTAATTTTCAAGTAGATTCCAAATACTTAATATATCGCAGATCAATCGAATATTTTTTCATATTTGAGTGAACACAAGAGTGATTGTACTTATGAGGATTTAATATTGCAATTCATATGGAAATTGTAAAGTACAACTATAACAACTTTATGTTCAAATACAGAAATTGACGATAAAGTCATTAGCATTTATGTCTTCTTTTTTAAAGACTAGAGCAGGGTCTAACAGAAAATCCATTACCTATTCAGAACTGTTGTCATTTTCAAAAAAACTAGACATTTAGTAAATATCTTCGATATTAGTGGTTTTAGCATTGTTAAGCATCATTATGGGCGAAAATCCTTGGTTTTACATTTGCAGTTATTGTTTTGATAACTTATAAACCTGCCACATGTAACTCTCGTCAAAATAAACAAATGCAAAATATACCGTGTGAAAACATTTCGATGATCTGTACTAACCTCTTCCGACCATAATATGTGTTTATCATGTCTGTGGTTTGTTTGCTGTCAGACCGAATAAAGTCCCAAAATACTGTAATTATTTATGCATATATGCAATATTTATATATGGTAAATTGATTGAGATGCAACATGAGTAAGGTGTATTTGTATGTATGTGTGATTTCCCTCCAGCTGAGACTGGTATTATTTTTATTGTCTGCGAATTATTTGTTTAAGAATCCGCGTTTGGAATTATAAGCATGCATTTTAAGATAATTGTATACATTTCGTTATACTATACAATATATAAAATAATAATTTATAGGAGATTTAAACAAAAACTTAACATAATATTTAAAGTTTTGTCAATGTCACTGAAAATACAGTATCGGTATTATTTAATGTAAAACACGTCCTAAATTGTATGAAAACACACGCACTTAAGTTTTTTGTTATTTTATAATGCTTACCACGAAAATTTGGAAACATATGGATTAAGGTAAAGTTAGTTGAGACATGAAAACATACCCGAACACATGCAAATACACATATATACCTGAGACTCACTTGTGTAATTATGTGAACAAAAGACGTGCGCAAATTTGCATAGAAAAAACCAGGAAGTATGTTATAATACACTGGTCACTCCTATAGTCTATGGTGTTAAAAAACGCATACTGAAATATTAATTTTTGCGGTGACGTAAAATAAAACAAACTCTATACTGTTATTATTATATGCATTATTAATAATTTCTCATTAGTCACCCATGATAACAAAATACTTAATTGTTTAATCCTTTAATCTACCTGTTTTTTGTTTCCAATTGTGTATCTTGTCCGAAATAAGCGCCAAATCATGCTGAACCTGCAAGCTCAAGCAAATAGTGATGTATTTATGTATGTATATATGTAAATTGCTTTGCCTTAAATTACAACTAGGTTATTCTAATTCTAATTTTATAGTTTTAAGAAATTGACATTTGAATATTTTTAAATTATTAGACACAAATATCCATTATAATTCTGATTAGTTTAAATAGCAAACAGATTATATCTATCTAAGAAGAGTTTAAAGTAATAATTTATACTACTTTTATATATGAGAATTCAAAACTTGCAATTTTAATTATATTTTTTAAGTAACCTCTAATTCGACACAAAGGAAATTGCTTAAAATTAGGAATTATGATCATTAATAAATATTTAATCGGGTTTATTCATCTTAAATAAAACACGAGGTTAAAACTTAGATCTATTGAAAGATTGTAGTTAATTTCCAAAATATGTTTTATTTGGTATGTGAATTAAAAGCGGTATTCGTGTTGTTCAAAGGTTTTTTGCCATATAATAATTATAATTAGTTACGCTTGTAGAGATCTTATGTCTGCTATCCATTTTATGTAATGGCAAATTTTCTCGTGTGTTGCATAGCAATAATTATACAATATTTAAAAGCTATGGTATTAATTAATAGATATAATAAACTTCCCAGCTAAATTATATAATTATGATTACCAAAACAAAGGTAACAAGAACAACACATGCACATTAGGGTTCTTGTATGAAGACTGGTTTATATAAGAAAAAAAAAACTATTTTCGCATTGTTTTCTATTAAATTAGGATTATCTCAAAAATGTTTGCTTTTATTTAGTTCATGTGTTTTGTAGATTTTTATTATTGTTTTACAACCAAATAATATTTTAGTTTTTAAAAAAAATATTTGGAAACAAATACATGTATTCGTCTTCATTTTCAAGAGCTAAAGTACAATCTATTACATTGTAAAATATTGTTTTAAATTATATATTTAAAAAAAACACACACCTTCAACACATACATTTTGGGATACGGAGCTGTGATCTCTACTACTTTTAAAGAGCTCATATTGGGCACATCTTATATTGCTGTACAGTGAAGCACATAGCATTGACATAGTATTTTTGTTTTTTGTTGTAGTATTGTATTGTATTTTAATAGTAAATTAGATTAGGTTTTCCTACGACTAGGTGCCAGTGTAATTTCGCTAATTATATGCAATCATCTAAATCCATAAAAAAGTAAATGTACAGAGACGTAAATAGATAACATAATACAAGTTGACGTCAGTGCAGTTCAACATGACTGCAATACAATTGTTTAAGTATATTATAATTTTTATTTTTTGCTAAAAATTAACTAGTAATCATCTTTTTTTTATACTTATATGTTTTATATAAAAATATAGATATTTGCGAATTCTAGCCTGTATTATTACATATATTTGGAAAATAAATATACTTAGTAATTAAATTTTGAATTGTGATAAAAAATTAATTGAACAATAACATAAAATATTTTTTATGAGAAAAAAATGTGCTTTAACTTTTAAGCCACAACCACTTTCTTGAGATTCGCCGGCTAGAATTGAAAAATTTAAATCATCAAATCTTCTTCTTCGGCTGTTAAAAGATCAAATAGTTATTGACAATCAAAGTATACTGTAATAATTACCAAAATATCTTCCAAATTCATGTGTGCGATAATATACAATATACATATAATATACAATAACATATTATACAGATTGAGTGTCCTCACGAAAAATAGTTATATAAAGCCTTTAACATAATGCCTATTTTTAAATTATTTAAATTTTAAATGTTTATATATGTTTATATTTGTTATAATTAATATTTGAACACTAAACTCATTTCAAATTTGAGAATTTCTTAATTTTTTTTTAAAAAAACTTCATTAATATATGGAAAACTCACGTATGCTACGTATTTCAAATAGAATCACTCTAGCTTTTTCAACCCAATTTTTTTTCACGTTATGATAAATACAACATTTACTTTTTACACATATTTTAAAATTATAATTAATTATAAGAAAATATACTAAATGTTTAAATAGTTCCACCTCTTATTGGGATTATCTTTTTGATTTTACAAGTGATATTTAATTCTAATTGTTCAAGCTCCAATTGGGACTTTTGGGACTTTCCTGTTTTTTTTTTTTTTTTTTTTTGTAGAAATCAATAATACATCTAATCATTCAATTTATTTCTGTGACTCAGCTCCTTCTTATTTGTAAAATTAAATAATTAAAATTATGTAATTTAGAAAAAAAATATTCATAAGAATTTAAGTCATCTGTTACTTACGAAAATATCAAAGACTATTCTCTTTATTAAAGAAGAATTCACTTCATTTCATTAATTTCAAATATAGATAACAAACATAACAAAAAAACAATTATTTTATTTGCATAGACATAAATAGTTTTGTTTTTATGGGTGATAAAGTCTTTCAAATTGTGTATATAGAAGTATAATAGTAAAGTCAGTAGATGTAGTTATAAAGGGTGGGCCATCTATTGGTACGTTTTTAAAAATGCGATCAAATGATATTGATATTTGATATTTTTTATTATTAATTTTGTATTGTTGTGAAGCTAAAAGTATCCTCGTCAAGAATGAAAAACGATTTCGTTCATGTGGCTCCCTCTACTGGCCTTACAGTATGCCATTCGGTTACCCTAATTATTAATGACATTTTGGACTACCTCGGCGTCAATTTCACTCAAAACAGTCGTAATATTGTTTTTCAAAGCTGGAATTGTCTCTGGATTATCCGCATAACATCGGTCT
>JANSTU010023150.1:0-13175 GCA_027564075.1 Bolitophila hybrida
TTAGTTGAAAAGTCAAACCGTTTGTGTTTTATTAAAAAAAAAAGTTGAAGCGCACCTATTGAAAAACCCTTTATTACCATTCCCTTCAAACTTGTTGTTGTTATAAACGCCTCTAGAGATGGTACCACAATCGCTGGAGATAGTTTATTGACACGCTCGTTTAAAAACGAATATTTTATTTAAAGTTATGAAACAATCGGTTAAAAGGTCGGGAATTTCCTAAGTAGCTAGATAGACCTACAGCAAAAATATGTTTATTTTTTCGACTGAATTTGGCGATTAATTTTCTCAACGTCAGTCGAAAATGCTTTGTTATCTCCAACGAAGGAGAATAGTGATAAGCTCGTTCGTAGGTCGCAACAAGAAAGAGAGATTTGTGTTTGATAAAATTGCACGAAGCCCTTAAATACTATACTCACAGCTTCGTTGATAACAAAACATGATGAGGAAGACAAAAGTAGTAACTTTTAAAAAAAAAAATGTTAATTTGTTCTTATTCGCATTTTACTTCGTGTTTTATCATTTTATTTTTATATAAAAACGTTTGAACTTCAGACGATTTTTTTTTCTCAAAAACCACAAATATAATCATAAATTTCAAAGAACTCACTAATGTTATATATACACTCTCGAAAAAGTGTCAGTCCTTTTTCTATGTATGTTTCTTATCATATAACTTGCGGTTAGAAAGTTGACATCTTTGCGAAGGGACACCTTTCTATATCAATTGTAAAGGTACATAAATATCTATGTACCTGGCGTCGATTCGATATGGCGTCACAAAAATGGTGTGACCAAGATAAGGGAACAAGGCTCTTTACAGTTTATTACGTAAGATATATTTTTTATATACAAGTCATCGATATAGGACTAATGTAAAATGCCTTATTTTAAAGTCTAAAACATAATGAAGGAAGTGCATTGCTATATAGAAAGTCTGGTGCACGTACACAAAATCAAATTTCGCATATAAATATTTATCGTGTGACAGCGTAATATAAAATATACAATAAAAATGCACACAAGATCGAGTATAAGACATTCTATATCACTCAAGACATTGCTGGCAACCATAAATAACGGCGAGGCGACACAACGCGACGTGGCGCAGTGCGAACCTTTGCGCCACTTCACGTGTGTATATAAAGACGTTCCCGTACAAGAGCACCGTTGCGGACCGACAACTTGTTTGACACGAAGACACAGAATAAGACACACCGAGTTTTAATATATATTTATATGTGCGGCTCGATTCCATTTTATTACATATTTTATTTGCAAATTTCAATTGTGAAAATATTAAATAAATTTCGAGAACGCCTTGCCACAGAGAATTGTGGCGTGAAGACTCACGCGTGACAGACACTTTCAAGTCGTCCATATTCCATTCGGCGTGGATGCACATCTCGCGGGGGTACATAAATTGTGTGTCATGCTGGACTCCAAAATGCACTCTCTCAATGTATTTGTGTGAATATTTCAAGAAGAATGCAGTGTGCCGTTGACAAGAAGACATAAACAATGAGTGCACACACTTGAGAACTGCCCCGGTATACTACTTTTTGTTGTGAAGAATCATAATTATTTCATTTTTGTGGTCACAGCGAGGCGCTTAATTATGTTATTAACTATACACAAGCGCAAATCATCAATCAGCGCAGGACTGACTCCCGTTATGATTATTTATAATAATGTTTTTATTTTTTGTTTATTATTATTTTTAATTTAAACGTTTAGCGGCGCGTGTATGTTATAACAACACCGCTGCAGAAAAAGAGAACTCATTTTAATGGTCTTTTAATTTCTTGATTTTGTTAATAAAAAAGAAACCTGAATTCATTCATTCGACTTTTGAAAATATCATTCAATAAAATTAGTCTTATAATAATAAAACGTCGAATTATACGCATTTTGCGAACTCGGATAAACCTGGAAAATACGCTCGTCTAATCCGCTCTGTACATTCCTTTAGATAAGGTGCTTTTAAATAAATAATTCGCGGTACTTCCGAGAGTCGATGACTTCTTGTGCGGTTTTATGACATCACCCATACAAACAAAATGGTGCTGCAGAACCTGCTCACAGTGTTTTTTGTCGTTTATGCTGTAACAGTATTCCCGGGTTCGGGTCATATATAATTTGTTGCTGGCGGGATGATTAAATCATCGAGATTCGGACACAATTGAAGAAAGTGTCAATTAACCTTGATTTGATGATGACGGCAAAAAACTGCACACAAATTTATTCGCGTGTCGCTTTTCTTATTGTAAAGTAATACGAAGCCTCTGTGTACACGCAACTCGGTTGTTTGCTCACTTTGGCTTAACAGTTTATTTTGGTAATGATGATTTTATTTACATTATGTGTGTGTGTGTGCGTGTGCTAACAAAGTAACTTCTTGTGTTTCTATATGGTGTGTGCACGCGTGCGTTCGTGCGTGCCATCGAAATCATGTTAAGCCATCAAAGATAAGTGCAATTGACGCGCATGCAGCTCTGATTATAGTGCCGCAGAGTATTATTGAGATTTTTTTATTATATTTTTTGTATTCTTAAAAATACAGTTTTAATCTTTTGTATAATAAATTTTGATTTTTATTTTTATATTAGCTGAAGTTGTTTTGCCTAGAAATAATTTGTTAAAAATGTAATTTGTAGTATACGAGGGTAGATTGAATAGTTTCCGAAAGACGGACGAACGACACGGGCCACCGTATATCGTGAAATTGTTTTGATTGATGGCTGTCAAAGCCAACCTATTTTAGGAAAGCTGTAAAATTTTTAGACAGGTTTGGCGTTCAGTTTTTGTTTACTAGGCAATATTGTAAAGCAAGTCAGGCCCTTTTGCAAAAATGGATAATGGCGGAGATACGAGATATTTTGCAGAAAGTTCATGGCGCATCCTTACCTTCATTTTCGACTATTAGTTTCTGAGTGAGCGAGTTCAAACGTTGCCGTACGAGCCCCAAGTATGAACCACGCAGTGGATGTCCAAATATAAATAGTAGAGACCACGTGACCACTTCGAAAGAGTGTTTGGCCTTGTTAAAGCGTAATCCAACGGATTTTTATTCGCCGATTCCTGACCGTGGACGAAACATGGATCCACCACTACACACCAGGCGAATCTGCTCCGAAGACGGCTAAGACTGTCCCATCGCCTGGAAAGGTCATGGCTACCGTTGTTTGGGATTCGCCGACATTTTGCAGACGGGAAGAACTATCACGGGACAATACTACAGCGATTTATTGGATCACCAGACCTGGCTCCGTGCGACTTCTTTTTGTGAACAAACATGCAGACTTGGCAAACGCTTTACGTCAAATGAGGAGTTCATCGCCGCCACTAAAGCTTATTTTGCAGAGTTTCCGAAATCATATTGTTATGAAGGCTTACAAAAGTTGGAGTACCGCTGGGAAAAGTGTGTCGGGTACTTATATTTTGAAAAATAAAAACAAAAACCTCAAAATCACGTTGTTCTACATCTGCTTTACGATAAGACTGGGGCCTTTGCTCAGCTTCGGTTGATTTATGTTGCGAAACGTGATATTATCCCAGCTGACCTTTAGCTGTGGATTATGCGGCGGCATTCTGATTAAATCCAGTGAATAATTGAGGACTTCCACGGTATCGGTGAAGCTGTTGATCGACATATACGAATGCAATTGGTAAAGGATTTGATTCTAAATGTCGATGTACAGATCTTTTCCGCCCTTGTTTTCGCTGCCAGAATTGCTCTTTGGTCCAACCAAACGTGATGCTTGTGATTTACGACAATATTTTGAAACGAAACGCAATCGATTTCACTTTTGACGTAGTAAACTGACAGAAATCACGATGTTGACGTGAATTCAGGCTATCGTTTTGTTGATTTTAAGATGACTGGAAGTGTTTGGCGGAAATCGCCGACCAACAGAACCAATTCGTTACCAAGTACGCGCTCTAAATTGTTCTGCAGGTCTTTTAAAGTCGAGTGCCTCCAATGCACGTTTGAGTGGCCGCTTCAACGCAGAATAAGCAGTTCTGCTGACATCCAACAATGTTTAATCAATTCCAGACGATGCTACGACCAGTGAGATCAGTAACGTTTTGCCGGTGCCACCAGGAGTATCGAGATAGTAGAATTCACCGGTAACTCGGTAGATTTCATGTTTTAATATATGTAATTGTATCGCTATTACAATCGAATTAGACCCTTGTTCCACAAAAGCTACACAACAGCGACACGATTTCGATATGACACAAGCAGGCGACATGAAGCAATATTTTGTCTACATTCACTTCAGTTAAAAATGTCATCAGGTGAAGACGATGATATGTGATCGCAATGTACTGATTCTTACGAAATATAAACAAATATAGAAAGTCTATGAAAATAACATAGTGGGTGCATCCTATTATTGCTGCGAAGGAACTCGACAGAACTGTTACTTGAGCTGGTTGAAAAAGTCACGTCCAAAAGAAAGATACAAATTTCCGTAAAAGTGTGGGTGTCGAAGAAAGGCTATTAATAACGCTAAGGTAAGTAAGTCTCTATACATTTTAGGTATTATAGATGATAATGCAGTTGATGCGAAAGCGAAAATTTAAAAAAGCATATCTCCGTTAATTCTTCAACAAATTCCTTGAACTTTGAACACAATACTCCTGAGACTTTGTACTATCGAAAATTACTATTTTTGACCTCTGTAAGCCCTTGATGAGCAATAAATCTAAGATGGCTTATGATGAGATATGTCGGATATCATGTGAATGGTGAATTTTGAAGTAGCCTGTATAAAATCGTTTTTTCCATCGGCTATTTGTAAAGGTTTTCTCTTCTATTTTGGTAAAATTATATGGCGCAGAATAGAACTTGAAATCCTAAATAAAATACGAAAATAATGAGGACTTCAGTATTCGAATATGAATGCTAAAAGCTCTGGCATTTGTAACGAAGATGAAATATTAAAATATTTCACAAAATTAATTTAAACATTAGACCAAGAAAAAAACACTATGTAAATACTCAGTTCCCAGATATAAATCAAGTTTTTGTTCAATTTCAGATGATGTTTACTTAAAATTAACAAAGAAATGAAACCAACGTCGAGGCCCTCCACAGACGATTGGAAGTCCTGTTGGGAAAACCTCACGTTGGTTGCTATAAACTAATTGGGAAAATAGCCAAAAAACATATTATTATCAAAACTAGAATACAAAAAATAAACGAATCAAAACCGTATTCAAAAACAAAAAATCGTTTAAGTGGTGTTTTTTAAAAATTGGCAAGTAATATGAAATTATATAAAATTATTATTTTTTATAATAATATTTTATTTCCCAAAATTTTCTTGTTTCGTTAATAAAAACAAATATTATCACAAGCTAGATTAGCTTAAAAGGCGGCTTATGATAAAATAAAAAAGGTAGTTTTTGGCATCCCAGAAAACAATTCTGAGGGATTTCTGTAGTGTATTATTTGAGAGCATAAGAGCTTTTTTATTGTTTCCTGGAGCAGAAATATTCAGCAGGGCAAATACAATCATGACGATTATTTCATGTATTAATCGGGCGAACTTTTCCTAATAAAAAGTGCGGTTCGCGGGATGTGGTGCGGAAAAAAATACCGCGAAAAGATGAAATGGGCAGATCAGGTCAAAAATGTGTATGCATTGGCAATAACGCCGATTGCTAAAAATTCTATGGCCGAGGGCAATTCTCTGCAAATAAACGCCGTATGGAAGCTCCGATTGAGCCCTTCTTCAGAAATTTCAAATATCGGTCTTCTTCAGTTGTATTTATTATTCATTTTGAATCTAAAAATATAAATATAAAAACAAAAACACTATTTTATACTTAGACTTCATCCTCACGTGAACTTAATAAGTTTCCATCCAAACTCGAACTGTGTAAACTTTAGCAAATCAAAAAAAAAGTCCATTTTTTTGTTTCTTTTTCAAAAAAATAAAAAAAAAAACTCATAACTTATAAACAAAAATATCTCTCACGATGACCGTATAATTAAATCGGAATCAATTAAAATCAGCTCGGCTGGCATGTACTTAGGTGTGCTTCTTCGGCGATAAATTTACCGTTACATGCGCGCGCCGCTGTCCACACTTCTTAACACACGCGCGTGGAACCCCTTTTTGCATATCTTCAACAGTGAATCCATATAATAAAACGGGTTCGTTCTTTACCGCAGATATATATAGTGGCTAAATTGCAATCGCCTCTCTCACTCTCGAGGTGCACGTAAACGAGCTCTTGTTGATCAAAAGAGTTAAACGTTATCAAATTAAAATTATACCAGAATGTAAATAAGTGCGTCAACCAACCTGGGTATCGCGCTGTGCACACCGCTTCCTGAAAATCTGCGCTTTGCTTGGACGTAATTATGATTTGGCGCAGCATCCCGAAAAGTGCAGTATAACAAAAAAAAAAGAAAAAAAAATGAAAAAACGGTTATTACAGCACGCAGCGCATCGTCCGGCAAAGTGTACCTAAAGTACATGCTTCATCAGTGTTTTTGTCCCCATACGTGTGCATTAAAAATAGCATCCATTAAATTTGACGTTTTTTGCATGTTTCTTGCTTGTGATTATGTGCATATATATGTAAAATATGAATATATATATATATATATAAATGTGTGTGTGTGTTTACATTATACAGAAAGCACAAGCGTGCGTCCTCCAAGAAGTGTGCACGCGCCCGATTGAGATTCGCGCGAGGCGCGCGTACGTCTTTAGAAGCAAATGCGCAAGCGCGAGCAAAGTCACTCAAAATAATCTCGATGGCTTCAATTCATAATTTATTGGTTGGCAATTACGCAGAGCGAGCGCGCGTAAGCAAATGCGGCATTTTTCTGGAGCTCAGGTATGTGCAAACGAGGAAGCCCATCAGCGATACGTTCAAGTGTAAGTATATGTAATAAGGGCGCTTGTACGGACACTGCATGCGCGCGCGGTCTTAAGGAGTATCGCATTACATGTATATTTATTGAGCATAAGACATATAAGATGGAAGCTGACGATTAATTTTGAGAAAGTCATTTGTATTTTAAAATCTGGTTAAATTAAAGGAAGTTCAATTTTGTTTTTATTTTTTTGAAATTTGGTGCATAGACTTGTTTGATTAAATTGTTTTTTTTTTTTAAAATTGATATTAAACTTTTTGTTGAAAAAACGACAAAACATAATTATAGAATTTTGGATACATTAGGAGCACACAGGTCGATCTTCCTCTCTAGGCCAACCACCAGGCTACCACTTCTGAACGGGAAAGTTGCAGTTTTTTTGGAGAAGAGATAATGCGCATTCTACCCTGAAGAAATGAATCTGACAGTGTAAATTTGTTAAAACTGTTGATCCTGGACTATATGTTTTCAATGGTAGCGGTAGCATTTCGATCGTTTCTATTCAAAATATAATCCTTGCCATGTTTCCGTCAGCAACAGAATTTCCAGATGGGTGTTTTTTTGAATTTTTTTTTTGATGAATGAGAGAGAGATGCGAAAGAGGCGACAGACATAGAATACGGATAGAGGCGACTGCACAATACAAGGTTTTAACATGTAAAATATGAAGTATGAAAACCTCAAATTTCACGAAGTATGAAAACTGCAGCAACGGGGCTAAAACCCAAGAGTACTGAAAACTCTGTATTCTTCGGTATGAAAACACCGAAGTATAAACCTGCGAATGGGACTAAAACGACGAGTTACAAAGCAATAAGAGTTTGGTTAGGTTGTTTGCTGTGCTTTCCTGTGTGATTATTGTGTGATGTACTCGCATTGTACCGGTACAATCACATTCCGCATTACAGAACACCTTTACGTTGCTCCGTGATCGACACCGATGGTGGTAATGGATGTTTGACTGGAATTCAAAACGACTGGCCTCGATCTGGTAATGGACTTGAGGACGGTTGGCTGGAATTCTGAATGGCCTCGTTCTTCAGGATGGGTACAGGATACTGAAATCCATTTGCGGTATTTAATAATTATATTTAAAATTTAAATTGAAATTCGTCCCATTTTAGACACCCCCTTGGCATTGAAATAAGGGGGGAGGCCGCGGGTTTTGTAAAGATGGAATCAGCCTTCACGGAATGAAAAGAAGAGTGATTCTGATGCGAGCCTTCCCAAAGACCAAAACTGAAGGTATATTGTTCTATGTATTCCCAGAAATTCCACAAAAAAGGTATATTGTTCAATTGTAAATAATACACACAAAATTTTTATATTGTTCTTGAAACTTGTATTGTCCGTATAAGTTTGCGTATTATTTTATTTCAATGTCATTTTTCACTAAATTTAAAAATTAAAATTTACTGATTGCATGAAGTGCACGATAGACGATAATGATCTTTATCATTATTAAAGCTTTTGTCTATTTTCGTTGTCAATAATTGGCAACATACAAATTTTTACAATTGGTCTCTTTATTAGACCATTTTCTGTTCGTAAAGTGACCACTCGGACTAAGATGTCTTTCCCTGGGTGCACTGCTTCTATACGACACAAAGCCCATCTCGAAGGGGGTACAATAAAACAATATCTCCTATCTGACACATTGACATTTCACATGCCCACTTGGTTCGCTGTTGGAGTCTGGATAAATATTCCGAACTCCACCGCTTCCAGAATTCTTGATTAAGTTTCTCAATTTGTCGCCACTTATCTAATCTTAGAGTTTTAATTTCGGTGAAATCTGGATGTGGTGGTAACAACAATTGTCCACCAACCAGAAAATGTCCTGGTGTAAGAATGCTCATATCGTTCGGATCGTCGTTTAGAGGTCTAGAATTAAGACAAGCTTCTATTTTGCAAAGAGCTGTCGACATTTTCTCATAAGTTAGTTTAGTTAGACCCAACATTTTTTGTAAATGTGATTTTACACTTTTAACACCAGCTTCCCATAACCCGAATCCAAAAGTTTGTAGCGTTTCTTAATTCTTCAACAGTTAAAACTACAATTTTTGATTCGCTGGTTATAATCTTTGTAGATCCTGTTTTCTCGCTTTTTATATATTTAATAAATTTCAAGAGTAGTGCAGTCTTTCTGATTAGCTTAATAAGGCTTGAATGTTTAATTAACAAATTATTTACAAAATCGTTTTCAACTGCGAGTAAAACGTTGACTTTCTTTTTGGATTCTTATATTATTTGTTCGCGAAGTTCATGTTCGCTGCGTGAACAAAGAGGGAGGTTAGGTTGGACAACTTTTTTTTTTCATTTGTTTTATTTTGTGTTTCTGAAAATGCAACAACTGAAGAATATTGTATTTTTAGGTCATTCGGAGCAAAACTAACGAAGTCACAGTAGGTTGAATAACCTCTCTCTAAGTTAGGTTTGCGTGCCTCGGTCTGTATTGTATTACTTTTATCTCCTCTTTTCGTCTCTTCGTCTCTGCGATTTAGAATTTATATTTCTGGGAACGTTGTCTGGGAGGTTTCACGCAGAATAACAACCTACAAGCTACAACCAACTCAGCTGGAAAATTAGTCCCAAAACAGTGAGCGCAACTGTCGTTGAAATTGCAGCATATGTAGCAGCATCACTTTTTTAACGACTGCTTTTCTGACTTTCAGGCAAGATTTGGGCATCACTTCAGCACCAAGTGCGCATGAATGGGTGAGACCAAAGAAGGCAGAGTTTTATGTGGATGATAGTGATGTATGGACCGGCATCGAAGATATATTTTTTAATTTTCATTTGTTCGATTTTCCCAAACATTTAGTTTTTAAAGTCGGATGATCCAGTGATGCTGTAGGCTCACAAAAACTTTGTAAAATCCGTAATTTCTCTCTATTTTTGAACTTTTTTTTAATAATATAATATGTAAAATAAACCATCAGTAATAACTCTTTCTAAAAACATTCATGAAAAAAGGTCTTTTTTAGACGAAACAAACCCCCCCTTAAACGAATCGATTAAATAATAGAATTTTTTTTTGAACCTGTAGACGGGCAGTTCAAAGAAAACGTGAAAATATAATTAGGGAATATAGCGATTGAAAGCTTAGATAAAGCGCTCATTCTGTATCGCGCAGCTTTTACGATATACATAATGGCGCACTCTTATACAGGGTGTCCCACCTTATGAGGGAAATAACCTTACCACGTGTTCCTTGCTTGGTTCATTCTGAGTAAAAAATTGTATGGGTGGGGGGTGCGCTATTCAACACCCACTGAGATACAGGGTGTTTAAAAAATCATGTTTGGAGTGGTACATACCAACACATCATTATGTTTAACTTTGTCAATATTTCTCCCAGGACAAAGAGATACGACTTATTTTGTAGGTTATTGAATAACAAATTTTATAAATAATTGAATTATTTACATACAACTTTTCAATTTAAAGTAATTGCTCTTCAAAATAATTTTTTACCATTTTAAAGGAAGGTGTTGCTGTGTGTTTGGTGGGATTGGAATGGAATCATCCACTTTGAGCTGCTCCCATATGGCCGGACGCTTAATTCTACCATCTACTGCGAACAACTGGAATACTTGAAGCAGGCGATCGACCAGAAGCGTCCAGAATTGGGTGTAGTGTTCCACCAGGACAAGCTACGGGAGCTCGCATCCACCATATAGCCCGGACATAGCGCCAAGTGATCACCACCTGTTCCTGTCCATGACGAATGCCCTTGGTGTCCGAGTTCTTCGCAATTAAGGAGGAGGGGGGGGGGGGTTCTACAAGGGGGGGTATTATGAAGTTGCCGTCTAGATTTAAACAGATTATCTAACAAAACGGCGCATATTTGAAATAAATTCGATCACTGTAACTCTTTTTATAAAGCACTGATATTTGACAACAGATATATCTTGGGAATTCCGAGACGACCTAGAAGCTTTGCCGAAGAACCTGAGAACAAACTGCCGAAGTCTACTTTACAATCTGCATTCCAGGGACATTGAAATTGAAATATGGTGGATCCCTTCGCACTGCGGAATAGACGGCACCGAGAAGGCAGACGTCCTTGCCAAATCATGAGCATTGGAAGGAAGCTTATCAAACTTCAAGCCAGAATTGCCAAGTTTCATCCCAGAAATTAGACACGAAGAACTCTATAAATGGCAGCAGAGATGGACCATCGATACCCTTGGAAGATACTGTCATTCTATTTTTCCCACAGTAACACTTCGTTCATGGTATCCAAAAATTACAAAACGGGCCTTGGGCCCATTACTGACCGCAATCAGCAGAATCACCCAACACGGATAAACATAACTGAAGATCGCCTTTGCTCAAACTGCAATATGTACGAAACGGTCGACTACCCACTGCCCACTTTACCACACAACCGCCATGAAACTCATACAAACCCTAACGTACTTAGGACACATCTAACCATTTAAAATCCGCAACATGCACCGATAAAAAATAATTGTACACCGAAAAAAATAATGGTGCTCCTAAAATAGAATAGAATAATTAAATGTGAGTCTTTACAAAAAAAAGTCTGTAAACAGCCAGAGATCTGTAGAAATTATACATTATGCGTGATGACAACTTAAAGTTAAAAATGTAAAAAAAAAAAAAAAAAAACAGCAAATATAATAGTTAATAGCAAGTTTTTTTTTATTATAACATTAAAAAGTTTTTTTTTTACGTTTTTTTTTGAAATGATAGATACGTAAAATTTTCGGTGCACAATTATTTTTTTCGGTGCACGTTTTTGAATTTATAGGAGGTCATTTTTAAATTTATTGGAGTACATTTTAGAATTGTTTTGAATTGTTTTTTTTTTCGGTGGACACTTTTGAATTTATAGGTAATTTTTTTAAATTTGGTGGACGTTTTATTTTTTTTGGTGGACGATTTATTTTTCTCGGTGGACGATTTATTTTGACACATATGTAAACAAAAACCAACAAACCATAGAAATTCCCATATAAAACATAGACCATGAATTTGAACAAAATTCCATCCTCATACACCCAACGAACGCCGATTAAACGGCCAAAAAATCATTTAATGGCTTTTCAGAGAGGCATAAAATGAGGAAAACACAAAACATGCATTTCGACAAACGTCGAAACAAATAAAAACAAAGCCAACATTTTTTCAATTTTTATTTTGCATCTTTTGGGCAATTTAGTTTCAGTATGTTCTATGAAAAATAAAATAAAAAAGCAACTATTCAAGCCGAGTTTTGAACTTGGTTAGGCTTGCTTATTGACGTAGTCAAGCAGGATTCCAGAACTACAAATGATGAAAACACTGCTAGAAGCTTTTTTGCTAATCCCGTATAAACCGCTGTAATAACTGGATTGGCAGCTTATACAAAATCAACAGCAGAACTTTATGTATCCCTATTTAGTTGGTATTGGTGTTATTACACGAAGCTGATATAATATTGTTCTTACTGCTAAATTATCAAAAGAGACCCAGGAATATGTAAATTCCTGTGTGTCCGGTACATACTACTAAATTTGCTTCAGCAGGACGAATAAAAATTATTAAAATAACAAAAAATATGTTTATTATGTAAAATAATTTAAAAATACTCAAGATTTGAATTCTGCAACTTCCTAAATCAAAAATCCAAGGACATCAATTTCAATACAATTTTTTCGAATAATTATATGTTAAAAATACATTCCTCTAACACCATTTTAGTTAAGATTAGGTAAACTGATAATTATTCAAAATTCTTAAGGGGGGATGGTTGCAGTTTATTTTTTAATGCAATTATTTGATTTTTTTTTTATTTAAATACAGAAGTTTTATACAAACTTGAATTCCCCCTAAATGGGTATTGGGGTGACAAAAAAAATAAAAAGCTATGATAAAGTTTTTTTTATTTATGTTTTCAAAATTTAAGTCGACACCGACACCTCGATACAATCGCCCCACTGTGCCGAATTTGAGAACTTTTTCGGCGGCCGTCCGGCTTACAGCTCTGCTTCCAAACACCCATTGACACTCTTCCAAGTTTGAGGGTCTCAAACTTTTGTTGCTGTTTTGAAATCGAGTCAAACCTTCGGTAAGAAGTATAGCCCACATTATTTCGAGTGACAAGACATTTTTTGTTTAACCAAGACAAAATAAATCTACCCCATCCACTCGTATATCGGAAATCATAAAAAAATCGTAAATCTATTTAATAGACTTCGCCGGTGGGATGGTTCTGAACTAATTGCATGTGTCCCAGGTCAATATACTCTTTCATAAACTCAGA